>JAPFBL010001496.1:0-27314 GCA_026182355.1 Hermatobates lingyangjiaoensis | reverse complement strand
ACGCTCGCGCGGCATGCGCTGCTCAGGCGGTACGCCTGTGGTGCCATGCACACGAGTGTTCGCTACGGTGACCACCACTCGCCAATGCGTGCGTTGGCGGCGGGGACATCCAGTACCAGCCCGGCCTGCCGGAAGGTCGCGGTAAGGGGCACGATAAAGCTGTTCTTGAGATAATGGTTAAACCGCTCAACCTTGCCCTTGGTCTCTCTGGTCTCCAATGTCATCATTCAGTGCCTTAAAACTGCCATTTTTACCCTAGGTGGGCCAGTTTTACATCGGTAGCGACATTAATCAAAGTTCGATCTGCCGAACGACGACGGCCGCGATTATTACCTGTGCGCTCGCCTGGATAGCGAACTGTCGCAGGAAGGCGAAAATCTGCGCAGTGCTGCGGCGTGAGGCGGCGGCCTCAGAACGCCGGGCATAATCTGCAACCCGTCGATGCGGCCAACATCAAAGCGCTGCGCATGGACGCGCCCGCATTGAGGATGAAGAATGATTACGGCGAAGGGTTGCTGGTAATCAGCGGCCACCTGCGGCTGCAGGTGGCGGGGGAAGAGGTGGTGTAGGCGCGGGTTACCAGGGGCTGCGCCTTCGCCCCTGGCTCGGTCGAAGCGTATGAGCCTCATGGGACATCTCACGTTTCATGGACATTTCACGTTTATCGACCGAAAATGCACAAATACGTTCAGAAAAACGCTAACTAACCAGCATTATCCGCACTCATTCATTCGACACGCGATTAACGGCCGGCGACGGTGACGAACGGGTTTCCAGTAGGATTCGATCGCTTCGCTGCCGCCTTCGGTGCGTGACCGGAGTCCTTCACGCCGCCAAACGGCATTTCCGGCAGGCCGAAACCGATGTGGTTGATGCTTAGCATGCCGCTCTCCACGTCGCGCCCCAGCGCATTGACGGTGGCGATGTTGCGGCTGTAAGCGTAGGCGGTCAGGCCGTACGGCAGGCGGTTGGCTTCGGCGATCGCCTCGTCATAGGTGGCGAATGGGCGCAGCAGGGCGACCGGGCCAAACGGCTCTTCCGACATGGCGCGGGCGCTCAGCGGCACGTCGCGCAGCACCGTCGGCTCGAAGAAGTTGCCTTTGCCCGCCACGCGCTTGCCGCCGGTGCAGGCTTTTGCCCCGTGGGCGATGGCATCCTGCACCAGCGCCTCGATATTGTCGACGCTGCGGCCCAGCACCATCGGCCCCATGGTGACGCCGTCTTCCAGCCGTTGCCGAGCTTGAGCTCACGAACGGCGGCGGTGAATTTCTCCACGAAGGCTTCATAAACGCCTTGCTGGATCAGGAAGCGGGTCGGCCGCGATACAGACCTGGCCGCGTTGCGGAACTTGGACTGCGCCAGCTCTTTGGCCGCCGCGTCGAGATCGGCGTCGTTGAAGATCAGCACCGGCGCATGGCCGCCCAACTCCATGGTGGCCTTTTTCAGCGGTACAAAACTTGAGCGCCCGGAACTGGGACGCTTACTGATGGACAGTCACAGCAATGATATCTTGCTGGTTGAACAGATAGACCGTCTGACCCTGAGCAACAGCGACTGGATGACGTTGAAAAAGCAGATCGAACAACAAGAACTGCGGATTGTCAGCCTGGATGTTCCCACATCATGGCAGGGCTGTCAGATAAAGACCCTTCGCAGGCTGACCCGATCACGCGTGCGGTAATAACCGCCATCAATACATGCTTATCGACCTGATGGCCGCGATGTCGCATAAGGACTGGCTGAGTCGCCGCCAGCGGCAAAAACATGGAATTGAGCGGGCGCATACACTGGGTAAATACCGGGAAAACAGGCCGATCAGGAACGGCATCAGAAAGTCCTGTACTACCAGCAGGTCAAGAAACTTTGTAGTGGTCAAGTAATATTGGCCACGGTTTTACAGTAAAAACGATATCTGTTCTCTGATTCTTCCGGCGTCAACCCACCGTTGTTAATGGTGAGGCCTGACGCTGTTGTAGTAATTCAGGATATAGCGCTAATTTGTCGCCGGGCTTCGTCCTTGCTGTGTAACCATCCGTCGGCACCCATTCTGTTTTCAGACTGCGGAAAAAGCGTTCCTCGGGCTGTTATCCCGGCAGTTTCCCCGCCGACTGACGCTTTGGTTTATTCTGTAACGCCAGAGAAGTTGTTGATATTTTAGGCCTGTATACTGGCTTCCCTGGTCGCTATGGAAAGACATCACGCGGTTGACCACGCGTTTCATAGGCCATCCGCAGGGCACTGCTTATCAGTGCGGTATCGGCATCCGCTGACAGATCCAGCCGATAACCCTGCGGGCAAAAAGATCCATAACGACCGCCAGGTAGCACCAGCGATTTCCTGCCCAGATATACGTAATGTCCCCGCACCATACCTGTTAGGCTCCGGCACAGCGAACTGACGCTCAACAGGTTCGGCAGGCAGCTATTGCCTGACGGGCATTTTTGTACTGATGTTTTCCGGGCTGACAACTGCTCAGGTTCAGATATTTCATCAGACGCCCGGCACGGTAGCGGCTCATCGGGACACCATTTTGGACTAGCATCTCAGCTATAGTGCGCGCCCCCGCAGAGCCTCGGCTCTGGTTCCACGCCCGTCGTATTTCGCTGTACAGCCTGACACGCGCCGGATTAACCGTATTGCGTCGTTTTAGCCAGTACCGGTAACTGCTGCGGTGTATTCCCAGAGCGGAGCAAAGGCTGACAACCGTATGGCTGTCACTCAGTCTGGCGGCTATCGTGAACCGTTCAGCGAGTCGGACATCAAGAGTGCGGTAGCCTTTTTTAATATCGTATTTTGTTCCTCCAGGCGGCGAACCTGCTTTTCCAGCTCGCGAATACGTTTGCTGCTCTGCAGTAATGGGTGTTGCAGAGGGGTAATTCCCTGACGCTCTCGCCTGAGCTGGCGAACCCAGCTCTCAAGCGTGGTAGAACCGACATTCATCGCTTCACTGGCTTGTCGATATGAGTAGCCCTTATCAACAATCAGCTGTGCACATTCCAGCCTGAACTCTGGGGTGAATGTACGTTTGGTTTTCTTGTTCATTAAGTCACCTGTTGTGTGTTGAGGTGAGAATATCACCTTTATCAGGTGGCCAAATTTATTGTGCCACTACACATCGCTATATTATTCATGGCATAACGATTCGGATAGGAATACATGTCAACAGTTTCAAAACGTAATGGCCACACTGAGTCGGTCGTGACGCAGACTTAGTGGTAATGGTTAATTGTCAGATACCATCCGATGATCTTATCGTGCATTTCTTCTGACTTTGAGAAGCAGATAGTCTTGCGGGCTAACCGCTTGAGATGAGTTCGCAAGTTAAGATTATGACGCTCTATACGCTGGGTGTACTTTTTGCTTATAACATGGCTGGTTGAAGCCAGTAGTGTTCGGTATACCGGCCAGGCGTCAGTCATGTAGAAAGCGATCTTAAACTGGCTCAACAGTACAAAAAGACGCTTTAAAGTCAGAGCATTACGAGACCAAATGCATGTGCAAGGACTCGCTTTCGGATGCGAACGTAAGCATAAAATAACCATCGCTGATTGCCTTTGCATCGAACATATGACCACTGCTCATCGGCTTCACAGCAGATAACCACCTCTGCGCCAGCTCTACGTTTTGCGCTACCTGATGCGGCGTAAGTTTTTTAGATGACGCAGAACGGTATTGAGGCTTATCCGTAGAACCCGTGCTGTATCGCGGCATCCTGAGCCGTTCATCGCCATATCAACGATGGCCTGATGGTTTTCGGGTTTGGCTCCGTTGTAGCGATAGCTGAGCTGGAAGGTCTTCAGGCATTGGTTACAGCGATAGAGCTGCTCCCCTGAGCCGGAGTGGCCGTTTCGGATAACCCCATGAGTTTCAGAACAGCGAGGACAAACCACATCAATCTTTGCCATCAATCATCCAAAGGGCAAAGAATACAACAACACTAAGTCTGCGTCACGACCCAAATTCTTTCCTAATGGGCTTATCTGCGCACTGGTGCGCATAATTATATTATGTTAAATTGTATTGCTGGATACGCACCGGGCCATCCCAGAGCATCTTCTCTCCTCACCTGCAGCTTTACCCCTCTAACATCTGTCTTTCTGCAGGCTTGTTGTCATTCTATCTGGCTCAATTATCAGTCGGCGTACCTTGATTTCACGCCGGTATTTGCGTAGCCGGCATGCATCACCAGCACGTCGTGTGTTCATCGCGTTGGTCAGCACGCGAATGGATTTTCCCTATTTGGCGAGCAGCAGCGCATTGGCGTTGGTCTCCGCCCCTTCGGGCGCCAGCGTCGCCAGCTGAGCGATCAGTTCTCGCAACAGCGGTGAGACCTGCAAGACGCCGTCGCGCAGCGGCAAACGGCCGCAACCAAACTGCGGTGAGAGCGCCTAGGCTCTCCTCCATCCAGAGTTATTATTTCATCAACGGGCCAACTCGCGCCGTCCAGCTCGGAAATCGCCGAGACAAATCACTTCCGTAATGGCCTGTACCGTATAGCGGTATTGGCAGGAATGATTAACATCTCATGGGGTGCAACGTCTGATCGCCAACCTTCAGTTCACTGCTCAGCACCATCAGTTTCACCCAGCCCGGATGAAAACGCGCCGGTTGTCGGCTGCCCGCATCCAGCTTCAGCAACGCCGTATGGCCAGGTGTTTCCCGTTTCAAAATATGAAAGTGTACCCCATCGTAAGGCATGTTTTCGTAATGCAGTGACGCCAGTGTTCTCTTATGCATGGTAATTGTCCTCGTGACCTGTGAAGCGTGCAGCCCGCAGCCTCAACCGAACCAAATAAGCGTGCGGCAACTGGCCTAAAGCCTGGGTGAACTGGCGAGTCAGGCGGAAACGGTCCAGCCGCACTGAAAAGCAAGTCATCCAGCTGGGATTATCCGCCATGTGCTCGTGAAAATAGTCCCGCAAGCGGGTCGTGACGCAGACTTAGTGTAATGGTTAATTGTCAGATACCATCCGATGATCTTATCGTGCATTTCTTCTGACTTTGAGAAGCAGATAGTCTTGCGGGCTAACCGCTTGAGATGATTCGCAAGTTAAGATTATGACGCTCTATACGCTGGTGTACTTTTTGCTTATAACATGGCTGGTTGAAGCCAGTAGTGTTCGGTATACCGGCCAGGCGTCAGTCATGTAGAAAGCGATCTTAAACTGGCTCAACAGTACAAAAAGACGCTTTAAAGTCAGAGCATTACGAGGACCAAATGCATGTGCAAGGACTCGCTTTCGGATGCGATCGTAAGCATAAAATAACCATCGCTGATTGCCTTTGCATCGAACATATGACCACTGCTCATCGGCTTCACAGCAGATAACCACCTCTGCGCCAGGCTCTACGTTTTGCGCTACCTGATGCGGCGTAAGTTTTTTAGATGACGCAGAACGGTATTGAGGCTTATCCGTAGAACCCGTGCTGTATCGCGGCATCCTGAGCCGTTCATCGCCATATCAACGATGGCCTGATGGGTTTCGGGGTTGGCTCCGTTGTAGCGATAGCTGAGCTGGAAGGTCTTCAGGCATTGGTTACAGCGATAGAGCTGCTCCCCTGAGCCGAAGTGGCCGTTTCGGATAACCCCATGAGTTTCAGAACAGCGAGGACAAACCACATCAATCTTTGCCATCAATCATCCAAAGGGCAAAGAATACAACAACACTAAGTCTGCGTCACGACCGGAAATTACTTGAATAACAGCATGTTGATTAATCGCCTAACCGACGCCCTCCTTTTCCTTTATGGCAGGCATATATTCTTCGCTTTTTCATTCTTTTAAACTCACAAGCTAGCGATATATAAAACACCATGAGCAGCAATATTAATATAACAATCATAAGTTAACCCAAATCCATTGTCGTGACGCAGACTAGTGGTAATGGTTAATTGTCAGATACCACCGATGATCTTATCGTGCATTTCTTTCTGACTTTGAGAAGCAGATAGTCTTGCGGCTAACCGCTTGAGATGAGTTCGCAAGTAAGATTATGACGCTCTATACGCTGGGTGTACTTTTTGCTTATAACATGGCTGGTGAAGCCAGTAGTGTTCGGTATACCGCCAGGCGTCAGTCATGTAGAAAGCGATCTTAAACTGCTCAACAGTACAAAAAGACGCTTTAATAGTCAGAGCATTACGAGGACCAAATGCATGTGCAAGGACTCGCTTTCGGATGCGATCGTAAGCATAAAATAACCATCGCTGATTGCCTTTGCATCGAACATATGACCACTGCGCATATCGGCTTCACAGCAGATAACCACCTCTGCGCCAGGCTCTACGTTTTGCGCTACCTGATGCGGCGTAAGTTTTTAGATGACGCAGAACGGTATTGAGGCTTATCCGTAGAACCCGTGCTGTATCGCGGCATCCTGAGCCGTTCATCGCCATATCAACGATGGCCTGATGGGTTTCGGGGTTGGCTCCGTTGTAGCGATAGCTGAGCTGGAAGGTCTTCAGCATTGGTTACAGCGATAGAGCTGCTCCCCTGAGCCGGAGTGGCCGTTTCGGATAACCCCATGAGTTTCAGAACAGCGAGGACAAACCACATCAATCTTTGCCATCAATCATCCAAAGGGCAAAGAATACAACAACACTAAGTCTGCGTCACGACCGAAATAACTTGAATAACAGCATGTTGATTAATCGCCTAACCGACGCCCTCCTTTTCCTTTATGGCAGGCATATATTCTTCGCTTTTTCATTCTTTTAAACTCACAAGCTAGTGATATATAAAACACCATGAGCAGCAATATTAATATAACAATCATAAGTTAACCCAATCCATTGTCGTGACGCAGACTTAGTGGTAATGGTTAATTGTCAGATACCATCCGATGATCTTATCGTGCATTTCTTCTGACTTTGAGAAGCAGATAGTCTTGCGGGCTAACCGCTTGAGATGAGTTCGCAAGTTAAGATTATGACGCTCTATACGCTGGGTGTACTTTTTGCTTATAACATGGCTGGTTGAAGCCAGTAGTGTTCGGTATACCGGCCAGGCGTCAGTTCATGTAGAAAGCGATCTTAACTGGCTCAACAGTACAAAAAGACGCTTTAAAGTCAGAGCATTACGAGGACCAAATGCATGTGCAAGGACTCGCTTTCGGATGCGATCGTAAGCATAAAATAACCATCGCTGATTGCCTTTGCATCGAACATATGACCACTGCTCATCGGCTTCACAGCAGATAACCACCTCTGCGCCAGTCCTACGTTTTGCGCTACCTGATGCGGCGTAAGTTTTTTAGATGACGCAGAACGGTATTGATGCTTATCCGTAGAACCCGTGCTGTATCGCGGCATCCTGAGCCGTTCATCGCCATATCAACGATGGCCTGATGGGTTCGGGGTTGGCTCCGTTGTAGCGATAGCTGAGCTGGAAGGTCTTCAGGCATTGGTTACAGCGATAGAGCTGCTCCCCTGAGCCGGATGGGCCGTTTCGGATAACCCCATGAGTTTCAGAACAGCGAGGACAAACCACATCAATCTTTTGCCATCAATCATCCAAAGGGCAAAGAATACAACAACACTAAGTCTGCGTCACGACCAAAAACGATATCTGTTCTCCTGATTCTTCCGCGTCCAACCCCACCGTTGTAATGGTGAGGCCTGACGCTGTGTTATTAATTCAGTGTCAATACCGATCGAATTCTGACCCACCCTGCCAAAGTAAAACTGGCCCACCCCCTTTGAATTACTCGAACGTTGTTGCTTTCGTTTTCTTCTGGATTTGACCGCTTTTCAGCTTATCTTTCAGTCGGTAGCTTTGGCCGCTGATTTGGGCGATATGCGCATGGTGAAGCAGCCGATCCAGCATCGCTGCCATCAGCGTCTCGTCATCACCAAACGTTCCGGACCACTGCGTAAACGGCAGGTTGCTGGTCAGGATCACACTGCCTGACTCATACCGTTTAGCGACTACCTGGAAGAACAGGTTCGCCTCCATTTTACCGAACGGCAGATAGCCCACTTCATCAATGATTAACAGCTTAGGCTTACTACAACGCGGTTCAGGTAGCCCTTCAGGTCACCCTGACGGTGTGACGCCATCAGTTGCAGCATCATGTCGGCGGCGGTAATGAACCGAATGCTTAAACCCGCCATCGCGGCTTTATAGCCAATGGCGGTCGCCAGGTGCGTCTTGCCAACGCCTGAAGGCCCGAGCAGCACAACGTTCTCCTGACGTTCGATAAATACGAGACCTGCCAACTCCTGGCTCTGACTTCGTGGAACGCCGCTGGCATAGGCGTAATCGAACTGTTCCAGTGTTTTTACCACTGGCAGGCCTGATAACCGCAAAATGGTCTGGCGACGCCGTTCGTTCTGGCCGTCATGCTGGAGTTGCAAGACGGCTTCCAGGAAGTCGGCATGCGTGCCGCTGTTGTCGATGCTCGCCTGTGCCACACCCGGCCACGGTCGGCACCGGACGCTGACTGAGCACTGGGACTGGTGCAGGCAATGCCAACGTCACCTTGGGTAACGGCAATAGCGCAGCACGCTCGCGCGGCATGCGCTGCTCAGGCGGTACGCCTGTGGTGCCATGCACACGTGTGTTCGCTACGGTGACCAGCCACTCGCCAATGCGTGCGTTGGCGGCGGGGACATCCAGTACCAGCCCGGCCTGCCGGAAGGTCGCGGTAAGGGGCACGATAAAGCTGTTCTTGAGATAATGGTTAAACCGCTCAACCTTGCCCTTGGTCTTGGCGCGATAGGGTCGGCAGACCTTGGGGGTAAAGGCATACTTCTCAGCGACCTGCATCAACTGCGGGTTCCACCGATGTTTGCCTGGGCCGTAGACGTCGCGCTCAATGATGATGGCCTTGGCGTTGTCGAACAGCAACTGATGCGGCGTCCGCCGAAGAACCTGAGTGCAGACTCAATGCCGTCACACTAGGCAGCGGAGTCCTGTTGCTGTAAAACTTAACGAAAGTCGCGCGACTCCAGCCTAGCGTGGCGACGAAGGCCAGCAATGGGTTATGACCGAGTCTGATGACGGTGAAGTCAACCTGCATCTGAAAGCCGGGCTCGGTCTCGAAGCGTGTGACCTCTTCAGTGACGGGCTGCTTCATGGGTGCAGGAAAGCGGTCAGCATGCTGTAACCGCCCTCGTACCCACGCTGACGGATCTCACGCAGCAGCACACTGGCGCGGGAATCCACTGGGGCCTGGCAGCGGCCACGCGTTCAAGGATATAGGGCTTGAACGGGTCAAGCTTGCAGGGTCTGGGTGCGCGAGGCTTGTAGCGCATATCCGCTACGGGCAGCGGACTGCGGATATATCTGCGAACGGTCTCGCGAGAGCATGAAAGCTGGCGCGCGATGGCGCGTATCGACATGCCCTGACGGAGTAAAACACTTATCTCCACTCTGGTCTCCAATGTCATCATTGGCAGTGCCTTAAAACTGCCATTTTTACCCTAGGTGGGTCAGATTTACATCGGCAGGTGGGCCAGTTTTACATCGGCAGGTGGGCCAGTTTTACATCGGTAGCGACAGACAGGATCACGCACGTCACAATGCCATTGACTGGTCACCCCCTGCAATTCAACGATATTCAGGCGATTTTGCCTCATCGTTATCCCTGCCTGCTGGTCGATCGCGTGCTGCCCGCCGGCACCTGCATTGCCGAAGGGCGGCTGAGCGCCATCAAGAACATCACCGCCAATGAGCCGACGTTCTGGAACGGCCACGCGCACTTCGCCGGATTTCCCGGCGTGCTGTTGGTGTAAGCGCTGGCGCAAAGCACCGGTCTGCTGGCCCACTACTATCTCGGGGCGCTGAATGAGGGGGAGCATTACTATTTCGCCGCCATTCAGCGCGCGCGGTTTTATCGCGCCGCCCGCCCCGGGACCAGGTGCTGATGGAGGTCGCTTTTGTTCGTCGGCGCGGGGCGATCGCCCCTTTAACCGGCCGCGCCAGCATCGATGGCCACCGCATTTGCACCGCCGATTTCATGTGCGGCCCGTAAATAGGCCGCTTGCCAAAGGAGCCCTGCGAATACCATGTCTCTGGTTGACAGCTTACTTAAAACCCTCGATTTCTCTCCGCGCGGCCAGGTGATCGCTCGCGATGCCGACGCCTGGGGCGAAATCATCGTTTCCGATCACAAGGACTACCGCACGCTGCGGTTTGACGGCATCTGCGAACAGAGCAAGATGAGCTCAGCAACCCCGCGCAGCGATCCACAACTACATCAAAGCGATGCTGATGGCGGTGGCCTGGCAACCGCCGAGCTCGGCGTTTGATTTTGGGGTTGGGCGGCGGCAGTCTGTTGCGCGCGCTGCATGCGCTCGATCCGGCCATGCGCCTCGACGTCGTCGAGCTGCGCGCCGCTATTTCCGCCTAATCTGACGCGAGCCGTTACCAGGCGGCGATCTCCGCCTCGGTGAGCGGCAGGGGGGCCGCCCTCCAGCACCGCCATCACCGCCAGCGCCTGCGCAGCGGTAACCGGATTGCTGCCGGCGCCGCGCAGGGCGTCGCGTACCTGGAAGTAATACTGGCGCTGATCGCCATTCGGCGTTGGCAGTGTGCGCACCGGCTCCGTGCCGATAAACAGCTCATCGCGTCGTCTTTGCCCACTCCGCCGAGCCCGGCGTCACGCCGGCCAGCAGTTGGCTCTCCTGCCCGTCGGCGCGCGTTTTGACCACGCTGCCTTTCTCGCCGTGCACGGTAAAGCGCGACACGCCGCCGCCACCAGCATGCAGCCATGCAGGATCACTCGGTGCGTCGGGTAGTTGAGCACCACGTGGGCCCAGTCGTTAACCTGCGCGTTGGATGGTCGGCCACCAGCCAGCGCTCGCCGCTGTTGGCCAGCATGGCGCGTTGACCTCTACATCGGCCTCCTCGCCGGCGCTCAGCCCCAGCTGCGCATGTACCGCGCAGGCGCCCAGCAAGGCGATGTCCGCGCGGTAGCGTTCCAGCAACGCCAGGGTGGCGCTGCAGGCGAACAGCCGCTGGCCGCCGAGCAGAATCAGGTTGATCTCCGGCCTGTCGCTCAGGCACTGCGCGATATCCAGCGAAGCGGTGACACCGTCACCCCGCCGGCCCGCGCAGCGCCTGCGCCACCGCCAGCAGCGTGCTGCCCGCATCCAGCATCAGGGTGCTGCCGGGCGGGATCTGCGCGGCCACCGCGCGGCCGAGTCGGTGATGCTGTGGGTGGATCTGACCTGGGCGCAGAACGCCAACCCGTGGGGCGGCGTGGAAAACGCCACCGGCTGGACCGGCACCCAATCCTCCGGCAGCAATAAATGGTATTTTCGCACCAACGTAAACATCGGTTACTAGTTCTGAACGCAGCGGGATCTACACTGAAGCATCGCCGCCAGCCGGACATGGACGATGCGCTGTTCGCCCGCGACGCCGGGCTGGTGAACGCCGATCAGCAGGCGCTGAAGCGCCTGCTGGAATCTCGCTCGCCCTCGGTTACCCCTTGACCGAAGACACCACGTTTAAGCGGCTGGGCGTCCGGCAGAATATTCATGTGCTCCAGCACCTGGGCCATGATCTTCCGAACACCGGCCCGGCCACCGAACCGCCGAAGTGTTTGCCGGCTTTCGGGTTTTTGACCATCACCACCCAGCGCCACCTGCGGATCGCTGGCCGGCGCCACGCCGGCGGTGTAGTTGATGTAGCCGCCGTCGTATTTTGCCGCTCGGGCCCATTTTCTCGGCGGTACCGGTTTTGATCGCCAGCCGGTAGCCCGGCACCGCAGCGCTCACCCCACTGCCGCCCGTAAGGCGTTCGCTCTCCATCATATGCACCACGGAGCGTACCGTATCCGCCGGCAAAATGCGTTGCCCCATCACCGGTGGCGTCACCTTGGTGATCGACAGCGGCCGATAAATGCCGAAGGAACCGATAGCGGCGTACTCCGCGCGCCATCTGCAGCGGCGTCACGCGCAGCCCATAGCCGAAGGAGAAGGTAGCGCGTTCGATATCGGCCCAGCGTTCACGATGCTGCGGCAGATAGCCGCTGCTACTCTCGTTGCCGATGCCGAGCTCGGTCGGCCGCCCCAGGCCAAAGCTACGGTAGACCGCCGCCGCAGCACCGTGGCCGCAGCGCCAGCGCAATGTGCGATACCCGCGATGTCGCTCGATTTTTGCAGCACGCCCGTGATGGTCAGCTTCGACCAGTGGCCAACGTCTTTGATCAGGTGACCGTTCACCCGATACGGCGTGGTGTCCAGCACCGTATCCGGCCGGATCAGCTATGTTCCAGCCCCACCATCACCACCACCGGTTTCACCGTCGAGCCTGGTTCGAAGCTGTCGCTGCTGAACACGTTGCGAATGTGTTTCGCGGGGTGCCGGCATAGTTGTTGGGGTTGAACGACGGGTAGCTGGCCATGCCGAGGATCTCGCCGGTGTCGATCTTGACCAGCACCGCACAGCCGGAGTCGGCCTGGTTGGCCACCACGCCGTCGCGGATCTGCGCATAGAGTACGTACTGGATAAATTTGTCGATGCTGAGCGTCACGTTCGGCGGCGGCACCGGAACCACGCTTTTAAGCACGCCGATCACCGCGCCGCTGCCGTCCTTCTGATAGACCCGCAGGCCGTTTTTTGCCCTGCAACAGCGGGTTGAAGCCCAGCTCGATGCCCTCCAGCCCCTGGTTGTCCTGGCCGACGATGCCGATCAGCCCGGCGGCGTCCTGGCCCATCGGATAAAAGCGGCTGAAATCCTGCTCGTGCTGACGCCGGTCAGGTGCAGTTTGCTGATGTAGGCAGCGTTGTCGTCCTCCCCCTTGCGCGCCAGATAGACGAAACGCTTGTGCGCGTTGCTCTGGATCAGATGCTGCACGTCCGCCAGCGGAATCTTCAGCACGTTGGCCATGCTCTGCCAGCGCTCGTTGCCGGTGTCGGTCTGGGAATCAAGAATATGTTTCGGGTCCAGCACGATGTCTTTGGACGACACGCTGACCGCCAGCGCCTCATCGTTGCGATCGGTGATCATGGCGCGGTTGGTCGGCACCACCTGGGTGCGGATCGAACGCTGGTCGGCCTGATCCGCCAGCTGCTGGTGCTCCAGCAGCTGCAGGTAACCGACCCTGAACGCCAACAGAAAAAAACAGACCACATGCCGGCGCAAATCCAGCCGAAACGAACTGTGGAATAGGTTTTACCGCTTCTTTTTGGTCGATGGCGCCACTGTTGTGTTAACCCTGCGTTTTTATTCGGTTTATGGTGTTATTTCAGTCTACCTTGCCGGAAATGGTCAGAGATTGCAGTTTGTAAGAAAGTAAAAACAACCGCCTCACCGTTGCACATCTGCACTGTCGTTTAACTGCGGTTTACTTTGCCTCGCATCACGGGCTGCGCGCGCGTGGCCGGGTCAAAAATATGGTCGAGGTGGCGCGGGCGGTCGGCCCCGCCACCACGCCGTCGCCGCCGCCGTTTTCCAGGATCAGCGCCATCGCCACCCGTGGTTTTTTGTAAGGCGCGAACAGCGTATAGAAGATGTGATCGCGCAGCCGCACCGGGATCATTTTGGCGTTGTAGGTCTGGTTTTGCTTCAGGCTGAATACCTGCGAAGTGCCGGATTTGGCGGCGATCTGATACGGCGCGGTGTGGAACAGCTTGTACCCAGTGCCGTTCGGCAGATTGGCCATGCGTACATGCCGTTGCGCACGATGCCCCAGTAAGGCGAATTGGGATCGCCGATCTGCGCCCTTTTCGCCGGCGGCGGGTAGCGCGTCACCCGGTTGCCCTGCTGCAGCGAATACAGCAGGTGCGGCGTTTTCACCTCAGGCCGTTGTTGATCAGCGTGGTCAGCGCTTTCACCATCTGGATCGGCGTCGCCACCCAATACCCCTGGCCGATGCCCACCGAAACCGTATCCCCTGATACCAGCCTTTTTTGTGCACCTTCAGCTTCCAGTCGCGGCTCGGCAGCACGCCGCGGTACTCTTCGTTCAGATCGATGCCAGTGACTGGCCGTAGCCGAACTGGCTCAGCCAGTGTGGATACGATCGATGCCCATCTCATACGCCACCTGATAAAAGAAGGTGTCGGCGGATTCCTCGATCGCTTTGGTGACGTTGAGCATGCCGTGGCCGGTTTTTAAGCCAGTCGCGGTAGCGGCGCTCGGTGCCGGGCAGCGTCCAGGTCGGCGCGCCGAAAAAAGTGGTGGTGGGCGTGATCACCCCGGCGAACAGCGCCGAAACGGCCATGTAGGGCTTCACCGTCGACGCCGGCGGGTATAAGCCCTGGGTGACGCGGTTGATCAGCGGCAAATCCGGGTTGGTCAGCAGCGCCTTATAGGCCTGATAGCCGATGCCTTTGACGAAAGGATTGGGATCGTAGCTGGGGCTGGAAACCATCGCCAGGATGCGCCGTCGCGCGGGTCTTCCACCACCACCCGCGGCGCGCTGCCCTTCAGCACCCGATTCAATGTACTGCTGCAGCGGCAAATCCAGCGTCAGGTAGATGTTCTTGCCAGCCTTCGGCGCTGCTCCTTCAGCAGGCGGATCACCCGCCGTGGTTATCCACCTCCACCTCCTGATAGCCGGTGGTGCCGTGCAGTTCGGCCTCATAATAGGCCTCGATGCCCTGTTTGCCGATGTTGCGGTCGGCGGCATAGTTCTCGCTCAACCCTGCCTTGTCCAGGCGTTTGAGATCGCTGTCGTTGATCTTCGACACATAGCCCAGCACGTGCGCCAACTGGCGCCGTAAGGATATTCACGCTGTTGATAGGTATCGATCGTCACCCCGACGAAACGTATTGATTGACGGCAAAGCGCGCCACCTCGGTGTCGCTCAGCCCGGCTTTGAGCGTCACCGGTTTGTAGCGGCTGTTGTGGTGCATGTCGTCGCGAAACGCGCTGATGCCTTCCGGCGTCAGGTCGACGATCGGCGTCAGCGCCTGCAGCAGTGCCGCCATGTCGCTGATTTTGCTGGGCGTGATTTCGATACGATACAGTGTCACGTTTCGCACCAAAGGCGTGCCGTTGCGATCGAAAATCAGCCCCCGGCTGGGGGCGATCGGCAGCATTTTGATGTCGTTCTGGTTGGAGCGCGTCTGTAAAAGCCGTGCTGGCGGATTTGCAGCCGGTAGAGGTTGACGATCAGCGCGCCGAAACAGACCACCACCAGCGCCAGCGCCACGCCTGCCCGGCGGATAAACAGCCTCTCTCCGCAGAGTGGTCGCGAATTGTTTCTTTTAACAGGGCCATGCGGTGCCGATACCTTTTGCGTCACATTTCCCCGCAAAATCAGGGAACTGAAAAGCCGGCAAGCATAGCGTTATCGGGCGCACCGCCCCATGAAAAGGTTGCTAATGAAATGGCATAACTGTTTCAGCATATTGGAATGTTACCGGCGGCGTTTTTTTTCACCGCGCTTCCCATTGAGCCGCCGTTCGCCCCAATGCTACAATGTGATCTTAATCACACTATTACCGGTATTTCCCCCCGCATTTCCCTGTCGGCGCCCTGCCGGATGCGGCTTTTTGTTACATAGGATCGAGTTCGATGAGTACCATTGCCACCGGTTTAGTCATGATGCGCTGGGAGTTGCTGAGCGCCGTGATAATGTTCTTCGCCAGCCAGTTAAACGTCGTTTGCCGTAAAACGGCATGGCGTTCATGTTCAGCAGCCTGGCCTGTTTTACCGCCTGCTGGTTCGTGATGGCCTGATGGGCATCCACCTCACCCTGGAAGCTTTCACCCAATTCTGGTCATCGGCCTGGGATCGCTATGTGGACGTGGTCAGCACCATGCCGGTCGATTGGCCGATGCCGTAACCTCGCCGCGGGGGCAGCGCACCGGCCGCCCCGCCGATTATTCCGTTTCCGCTGACGGCGCCGCCGCCAGCCGCGCCATCAAGGCCCCCGCCTCAATCAACAGCGCCTGCTCCCGCTCCGTTAAACAGTTTTCCATCGCCGCCAGCAACCATGCCTCGCGCCGGGTACGGCTCTCCTGCAGCAGGCCAAGCCCGGCGGGCGTCAGGCGCACCCGCACCCGGCGTTTGTCTTCGGCATCCGGCGTGCGCACCAGCAGCCCATCGGCCTCCAGCTCACGCAACGCGGCCGCCAGGTTTGAGGAACGCATGCGCTCCGATTCCGCCAGCAGCGACGGCGTCGCCTCGCCGCCGTGGCGATCGATAGCCCCCAACAGCATCAGCTGGGGCCCAAGATTTTTCGTCGCTGCGCGATTCGCGCCGCATACGGCGCACCAGCGACATTAACTGCGTGCGCAGCAGCGTCACGTCTTCAGGATGATCTTTTTTCATTGGCATCATAGCGTTCAGTTTTATCTTTGCTTTCACACCGCCGGATCGCGCGGCTCTGGCTTAACCCATTTATCTATGCTAATATAGCTATTAATATATAGCAAAAAAGACACTGCGTCGGCAGGGTTACGTTTGCTCACGCATTGCCTCTCGCCGATTAATTTGCAGTGTTATTATTATTTTGCTCAATAAATCCCTCCTTATTCAACGTGGTACGGTAAGCCGATGGAAGCGTGGAAAGTCAATCTGATCTCGGTCTGGCTCGGGTGTTTCTTCACCGGGCTGGCGATGAGCCAAATCCTCCCTTTTCTGCCGCTGTACGTCGAACAGCTCGGCGTCAGCGATCACCAATCCCTCAGCCTGTGGTCCGGGCTGGTGTTCAGCGGCACCTTTTGGTCTCGGCGGTGGTGTCACCGCTGTGGGGCAGCCTGGCCGACCGCAAAGGCCGCAAACTGATGCTGCTGCGCGCCTCGCTGGGCATGGCGATCGTCATCGCGCTGCAGGGGCTGGCCACCAACGTCTAGCAGCTGTTCGCGCTGCGCGCCCTGATGGGGCTGACGTCCGGCTATATTCCCAACGCCATGGCGCTGGTCGCCTCGCAGGTGCCGCGCGATAAAAGCGGCTGGGCGCTGGGCACGCTTTCTACCGGCAGATCTCCGGCGTGATCGCCGGGCCGCTGCTGGGCGGGCTGATGGCCGACCATCTGGGGCACCGTAGCGAACACACGTGTGCATGGCACCACAGGCGTACCGCCTGAGCAGCGCATGCCGCGCGAGCGTGCTGCGCTATTGCCGTTACCCAAGGTGACGTTGGCATTGCCTGCACCAGTCCCTGTGCTCAGTCAGCGTCCGGTGCCGACCGAGAGCCTGCAACATCCTCTGGCAACGTACCAGGCCTTGCTCGAGGTGCCAGCATGAACCTTCAGCATGAGCGTATTGCCGCGCTCTGCGAACAACTCAAGCTCGACCGCCTGGCGGTAGAGTGGCCGGGTGTGGCACAGGCGACCATCGACAACAGCGGCACGCATGCCGACTTCCTGGAAGCCGTCTTGCAACTCCAGCATGACGGCCAGAACGAACGGCGGCGCCAGACCATTTTGCGGTTATCAGGCCTGCCAGTGGTAAAAACACTGGAGCAGTTCGATTACGCCTATGCCAGCGGCGTTCCACGAAGTCAGAGCCAGGAGTTGGCAGGTCTCGTATTTATCGAACGTCAGGAGAACGTTGTGCTGCTCGGGCCTTCAGGCGTTGGCAAGACGCACCTGGCGACCGCCATTGGCTATAAAGCCGCGATGGCGGGTTTAAGCATTCGGTTCATTACCGCCGCCGACATGATGCTGCAACTGATGGCGTCACACCGTCAGGGTGACCTGAAGGGCTACCTGAACCGCGTTGTAGGTAAGCCTAAGCTGTTAATCATTGATGAAGTGGGCTATCTGCCGTTCGGTAAAATGGAGGCGAACCTGTTCTTCCAGGTAGTCGCTAAACGGTATGAGTCAGGCAGTGTGATCCTGACCAGCAACCTGCCGTTTACGCAGTGGTCCGGAACGTTTGGTGATGACGAGACGCTGACGGCAGCGATGCTGGATCGGCTGCTTCACCATGCGCATATCGTCCAAATCAGCGGCCAAAGCTACCGACTGAAAGATAAGCTGAAAAGCGGTCAAATCCAGAAGAAAACGAAAGCAACAACGTTCGAGTAATTCAAAGGGGGTGGGCCAGTTTTACTTTGGCAGGGTGGGTCAGAATTCGATCGGTATTGACACAGAATAGCGTCGGCTTTAATCTCGCGGGCATGCTTCGCGTAGTCGGGGTCAGTTTGGATATCGAAAATTATTGTACGTCAAGCTCGTTTTTTAGTCATTAACGGGGGGGGGGAATAGCTGTTCATAATCAGGAGCTTCTGACGCAGGAACTTATCCGGATGACAGGTTTTTTTCTGGCTTATACTGTTTACAAGGTGATGGCGTTCCACCTTCCCCAACCGCCCCGTCCGGGGCTAATGACGCCTGATATAACTCTTGATTTTAAGGAGGTATGTCAGGCCGTCGATAAATCCTTCCGGCCTGTGTACTTCCCTTAACGGGGATACATTGTGATTAATGTTTTTGGACACCTTAATCCTGACAGCGATGCGATTTGCACCGCAGCCGTAACGGCGGACTGGCTCAATCGGTGTGACCGTCCCGCCCGTGCGTGGAGGATCGGTGAAGTGAATCCTGAGACACGCTATATATTTGAAGCTGCCGGCCTCAACTTGCCTCCCCTGCTTGATATTCCCCTGAAAGGTGAACCGGTATGGCTGGTCGATTTTACCGAACCGGCACAGGGGCCTGCTGACCTTCTTCAGAGCAATATTATCGGGATTATCGACCATCACCGGCTGGGCGGGGTGATCACGCAACTGCCGCCGGAGGTCTGGATAAAACCGGCAGGCAGCAGCGCAACAGTACTCTGGCTGCTGATGGATGCAGAAATGCGGCGTTCGATACCCCCCGCCCATGGCACATTGCTTCTTGGCGCGCTGCTCAGCGACACAGTTAACTTGCGCTCACCCACCACGACTAAAGACGATATCCGCACAGCCACAGAACTCTGCACCCTGTCAGGGGTAAAACGTAAAGCTTTTGCACATGGGTTACTGGCAGCCAAAACCGACCTCACCGGACAGTCAGCAGGGCAGCTCCTGAATAAAGATCTTAAGGCCTTTTCACTCGTCGGCACGGATGTGCGTATCGCACAGCTGGAGGTTAGTTCTCCTGACCAGCTCGCTCCCGTACTGGATGAACTGCAGAATGCGATGGCGGAGATGGTTGTGAACACGGGAACCGAACTTGTCGTGCTGATGGTTACTGATATCCGTGATATGCTTTTCAACATTGTATTTTGCCGGGCCGGAGAGCGGAAACGCAGCATCATGCTCTGTGCCGGGTATGGTCAGCCGGAAGAAACAGCTTCTGCCCTGGCTGGAGCACTTCCTCAGTCACAGTCGGAGACAATTATGAAGATCTACACACACACACTTGTCCTTGTTCAGGGGAAAGAGGATGGCGTCCCTCTTCTCGAACTGGCTGCAACGCTGTCCCGTATGCTTGAGATGAAAATCACCCTTGCTCATGTCTGCAATGACTACCGGGAGATGAACTATGTATCGGACAGCCTGATGGATGATGCCGTATCAAAAGACGTTGTTCAGGCTAAGGCGCTGTTCAGTGAGCTGACGTCTTCTGTGGCGGAGCCCGTTGAAGCGCGTGAGCTGGTCACCATGCGGCGTTTTGAAGATGTACAGAAATGCGTCACCGACGCCGGTGTGGACCTGGTGATTACAGGCCACCGGAACCGTTTTATGGGTGCACTGGCGTCCCGTTCGGCTGAATACGTTAACCACCTGAACGTGGACGTTCTGATTAAACACATTCACGACTGAGTTACAGGAGATTTCTATGAATTTTTTACTGGAAAAAGTCACTGCCCGCGAAATTCTTGATTCCCGCGGTAATCCCACTGTTGAGGTGGATGCCTGGACTTTTGACGGGCAGATGGCGCGTGCCTCGGTACCGTCCGGGGCCAGCACCGGCTCAAGAGAGGCAACAGAGCGCCGTGATGCAGACTCCGGACGCTTCGGCGGGAAAGGTGTCCTTGACGCGGTTAATGCGGTGAATACCGAAATCTGCGACACAGTGAAGGGATCCGATGTACGGGAGCAGCGGCGACTGGATAATCTAATGCGGGAACTGGACGGCACGGAAAACAAAAGCCGGCTCGGCGCCAATGCCATTCTGGGGGTTTCGCTGGCGGTGGCCAGACTGGCGGCTCAGATCACCCGGCAGCCGCTTTACCGCTACCTTGGCGGACTCAATGCCAGCCTTCTTCCCGTTCCGTGCATGAATATTATTAACGGTGGCGTTCATGCCCGTGGACAGGGAGCCGATTTTCAGGAGTTTATGATAGCACCGCACGGTGCGCCAACGCTGACTGAGGCTGTTCGTCAGGGCAGTGAAGTTTATCAGGCCCTGCGTCAGATACTTCTGTCGCGGAGCCTCTCGGCTGCGGTGGGGGATGAAGGAGGATTTGCTCCGGCTGTCTCCTCGAACCGGGAGCCACTGGAATTCATTGTTCAGGCCATCAAAAAAGCCGGTTACCGGCCGGGGGAAGATATCAGCATCTGTATGGATCCCGCATCCAGTGAATTTTACCGTGACGGGAAATATCACCTTCGTACCGAAAACAGCGCCCTGAGCTCTGAAGAGATGACGGACTACTACGGAGAACTGATGAGCCAGTTCCCCATTATCCTTCTTGAAGACGGGCTCGCCGAGGATGACTGGGCTGGCTGGAAACATCTGTATGAGAAGCTTGGCGGACGCGCCGAACTGGTCGGTGACGATCTTTTCGTCACGAATGTAAAGTATATCCGCCGGGGTATTGAAGAAAACCTGGCCAGCGCGGCGCTCATCAAACTCAACCAGATTGGCACGCTGAGCGAAACTTTCGACGCAGTTTCACTGTGCCATGAACATGGATGGGGTGCTTTTATTTCGCACCGTAGCGGTGAAACCATGGACACGTTTATCGCCGACATGACGGTAGCGCTGCGGGCTGGGCATCTGAAAACCGGTGCACCCTGCCGCGGTGAACGTATTGAAAAATACAATCAGCTCATGCGCATTGAGCAGCAACTGGGCAGTGAAGCCTGTTATGCGGGCATAAGCGCATTTGTTCGTCATGGCTGAACGAGATCAGCATGGCATCTGAGGTGTGTATGCTGGCATGGTTCGGCATACCTCCTGGTTCTGAATTTATAGGGGAGTCTGGCATTGGGTCAGTTATCAGCAATTATGATTGGTGGAGCCGTGGGGTGTGTCATCCGCTGGTTTTTTGGCATTAAGCTCAACAGCTTCTTTCCTTCACTTCCGCCAGGAACGCTTGTAGTTAACCTGCTTGGGGCTTTTATCATCGGTGCCGCAATGGCTTATTTTATGCGCCACCCTCAACTGGATCCTGCCTGGAAATTGCTGATCGTTACCGGGCTGTGCGGCGGGCTGACCACCTTTTCAACGTTCTCGGTGGAAGTATTCACATTACTGCAGACGGAAAATTATTTATGGGCCCTCACTTCCGTACTGGTTCACGTGACAGGGTCGTTACTCATGACCGCGGCAGGTTTTTACCTGATCACATTGCTTATTTAAAAGTCACTCTGCGGGTCGTGACGCAGACTTAGTGTTGTTGTATTCTTTGCCCTTTGGATGATTGATGGCAAAGATTGATGTGGTTTGTCCTCGCTGTTCTGAAACTCATGGGGTTATCCGAAACGGCCACTCCGGCTCAGGGGAGCAGCTCTATCGCTGTAACCAATGCCTGAAGACCTTCCAGCTCAGCTATCGCTACAACGGAGCCAACCCCGAAACCCATCAGGCCATCGTTGATATGGCGATGAACGGCTCAGGATGCCGCGATACAGCACGGGTTCTACGGATAAGCCTCAATACCGTTCTGCGTCATCTAAAAAACTTACGCCGCATCAGGTAGCGCAAAACGTAGAGCCTGGCGCAGAGGTGGTTATCTGCTGTGAAGCCGATGAGCAGTGTCATATGTTCGATGCAAAGGCAATCAGCGATGGTTATTTTATGCTTACGATCGCATCCGAAAGCGAGTCCTTGCACATGCATTTGGTCCTCGTAATGCTCTGACTTTAAAGCGTCTTTTTGTACTGTTGAGCCAGTTTAAGATCGCTTTCTACATGACTGACGCCTGGCCGGTATACCGAACACTACTGGCTTCAACCAGCCATGTTATAAGCAAAAAGTACACCCAGCGTATAGAGCGTCATAATCTTAACTTGCGAACTCATCTCAAGCGGTTAGCCCGCAAGACTATCTGCTTCTCAAAGTCAGAAGAAATGCACGATAAGATCATCGGATGGTATCTGACAATTAACCATTACCACTAAGTCTGCGTCACGACCACTCTGCGGCTATAATATCGTACAACAACACTACAGAGTTAGTTGTTAACACGTTGACTCAGTGTGGCCATTACGTTTTGAAACTGTTGACATGTATTCCTATCCGAATCGTTATGCCATGAATAATATAGCGATGTGTAGTGGTCAACTAATACTGGCCACCGTATTAGACTGTAGTAGTACAGTCGCTCAGATTCATTTGGCGTTAAGCCGCCGTTGTACCAGTGAGGCCGCAAGGCGCTGTAATAGCCCGTGATATAGCGGATTATCGCGCTTTGCGCTTCGTTGAAGCTGCTGTAGCCCTTCGTCGGCACCCATTCGGTCTTCAGGCTCCGGAAGAAGCGTTCCATTGGCGCATTATCCCAACAGTTTCCCCGCCGACTCATGCTTTGCTTTATCCGGCAACGCCACAGGGCCTGCCGGTATTTACGACTGGTATAGTGACTGCCCTGGTCGCTGTGGAACATCACTCCCGTTGGTCGACCACGCAGCTCCCAGGCCATCTGCAATGCCTTGACCGTCAATGCCGAGTCCGGCGACATCGACATGGCACAGCCCACCGGTTTACGGGCGAACAGATCCAGCACCACAGCCAGATAAGCCCAGCATTTGCCCGTCCAGATATAGGTCACATCGCCGCACCAGACCTGCTCCGGCGCGGTAACGGCGAACTGGCGGTCGAGATGGTTCGGTATTTCAACGTGTTCGTTTCCGCCACGTTTGTATTTGTGTGCTGGTACCTGGCAACTGGCGATATCCAGCTCTTTCATCAGCTTACCCGCCAGCCAACGGCCCATTTTGACACCAGAGTCCCTGCTGACGATGGTAGCGATACTACGGGCGCCGGCAGAGCCGCCGCTGGCGTTCCACGCCTCCATGACCTGACTGCGCTTAGCTACACGCTCCCCGTCTGGCTCATGAGCCGAAGCCTGCCAGTGCCTGAAGCTGCTGCGATGGACTTCAAACGTTTGGCACAACGCAGCGACCGGATACTGCGCTCTCAGCCTGTCGACTACCGTGAACCGTTGAGTGAGTCCGACATTAAGAGAGCCGTAGCCTTTTTTAGGATTTCGTTCTCCATTTCAAGGCGTTGTATTTTTTCTTCGCCTCACGCAGCTCGAGCTGTTCAGGTGTCAGTGGAAGCCCGGCAGGGTTTTCCCCTGGCGTTCAAGTCGCAGCTTATTAACCCAGCGGGTGATAGCCGAATGGCTGACATTGACCGCCTCGGCGGCCTTGACGTAGGTATAGCCGTGGTCGACAACTAGCTTTGCTGCTTCGAGCTTAAATTCTGCCGTGAAATGTTTTGCCATTGGGTCACCTGTGGTGTTGGGGAGGTGAGAATATCACCTTCCGATCAGGTGGCCAGTATCAGTGTGCCACTACACCGGAACCACCATCGGAGCCGCCACCGCCAGAACCTGAACCGCCGCCATTAACTGGAGGTTGAGGAATTTCGGATGGCTGGCCTTGATAATCACAAACAAAAGTGTTGGGAGCCCGGCGGATATGTTCCATCTAAAGGATTAACATATGTGTATCCGGGTTTCGGGTCTGTGCCAGTATTACCGTCACCACCGCCGCCTGCTCCGCCCCCTCCTTCATTATTACCACCGGAGCCGTCGCCTTTTCACCACAATGAATCGCTCAGCGCCAACACCACATCGGCGGCGATCAGCACCAGCAGCCCGGCTTTCAGCAATCCTTCATAGCTCATGCGATCGGACAGTTTACCGAACGGATAGGCCGAGCAGGCGTAGACCAGATTCATGGCGACCATCACCAGCGGGATCAACGCCAGCGGCGTGCCGCCCTGCAGCGCCTTCAGCACCAGGAACGCTTCGCTGAAGCGCGCCAGCGTGAAGACGGCGCCGATACACACCACCCACCAATAGCCGCGCCCCAGCAGCCTCAGATTGGCGCGGGTGATCGGGTTGGTGCGCTTGTGGGTTATCGCGGCGGCCGGCTCTTTCAGGCCAAAAAACAGCAGCGCAATCGCCAGCGCCGCCGGGATCGCCGCCACCAAAAGATGGCGCGAAAATCGTTGTGCCACAGCAGCATCAGGCCGACGGCCAGCAGCGGCCCTAAAAAGGCAGCGACGGTATCCAGCGACTGGCGCAGCCCGAAAGCCGCGCCGCGAATGCCTTTGCCCACGCGATCCAGCAGGCGCGCGCTCATCACCATGCCGGACGACGACGCGATGGCGAAAAACGGTTTGCTGATGGCGCCCAGCCCGTAGCCCAACAGCGCCAACCCTTTGCGAAACGCCGATCCACACGGTGAAGAGCGCCGAAGCCGTGGCAAAATCCCCGCCGGCTTCCGGTTCGTGGAGCCCGGCACGCTGACGGTGGCCATTTCCCTGCTGGGGAGCGGCCCGCCATTCGGCCTGTACGCCCGCGACAATAAAACGGTGATCGGCAGCGAGGCGGACATCGCGCGCCTGGTGGCCGACGGCTTGGGATTGAAACTCAAGCTGGTTCCCACCTCGTGGGAAGACTGGCCGCTGGGAGTGGCCTCCGGCAAATATGACGCCGCGGTTTACAACATCACCGTAACCAACGAACGCAAGACCAAATTCGATTTCGCCACCTATCGCCAGGATACGCTGGGGTTCTACGTCAAATCCGACAGTAAAATCACCCAGATCAACACCGCGCCGGATATCGCCGGTAAAAAGATCATCGTCGATTCCGGCACCAATCAGGAAGCGGTGCTGCCGGTCTGGGACAAGGAGAACCGCGCCAAGGGGCTGGCACCGCTGCAGCCGGTGTACGTCACCGACAAGGCCGCCTCCACGCTGGCCACTCAGTCCGGCCGCGCCGACGCTACCTTCGGCCCCAACGTCTCCGGTGCTTATCAGGCGCGGCTGACCGGCAAAACCGGCTGGTAGGCATCGTGCCCGGCGGCTGGCCGAAGACCGCCAACATCGCCGTCACGCTGAAGAAAGGCAATGGCCTGGTGGATGCGGTGCAGGCATCGCTCAACAGCGCCATCGCCAACGGCAGCTATCTGCAGGTGCTGGATCGCTGGGCGGAGAGCGACGAGAAGATCGCCCATTCGGAGATTAATCCGCCGGGGCTGGAGGATTGAGAGAGCAACAGGCCCCGTACTGCGGGGCTTTGATGAACCGCTAGATACTATGCCTGTCGAATATTCCCAGATAGCCCTCTATTTGTTTTGTTTGTCTTGCCTGCTACCTAAAACTTTTTCCTGTTAATCGCTACCGATCCTCCACCTTCCATTACCGTTAATTTTCAGACAGTTTTGTGCCAAAAACAACACAAATGATAATTATTATCAATTATTGAGTTCTGACCTAGCCGTATGTAGATTCCCATTTACTGTTTATTAATACAGTATTTTATTGCTAACATCTAAGGAATCAACATGAAGAAACACAGTTCAACTATCAATTATGATCCCTACCGTTACAACGGTGGCATAGCGCCTGAAGCGGGTCTGGTCTGGAGCGGTGAAAGTTGGGGATGGCCGACTACCGGCAGCAGCATTGGTGGTGCGAAAGAAACTCTGGTTGTCTGGCCAACAGGTGACACATCACTTTCCGAAGAAACCAAAGAGCTGTTGGATAACGACATTTGCTTGGTCTGTGGTAAGAAAAACTGTCCCTATATCAAAACGGAAAAGTCATACCAATTGTTGCGCGATGCGATAAGAGCCGGTGATATGAAGACTGCAAAAAAAATCCACATGACCAAATTCGCGCAATTTAGCGGTATGAATCGAGCAAATTTCGCCGATGCGTTGAAAAAAAAAGCGAGAAGCCCAAGAGAAAAGAGACAAAGAGTTTTTGTTATCTGCATCGGCTATCGTTGCCGACTCAGCCAAAGAAAAAGAAATCGCTCAGCATCTCGGCAAGCGCTATCAAGATTTCGCCAATGAGATCGCGAGCGATATTAAAAACTTCTAGGGCAAGAGAATACGCACCCTTGATGACGCAATGAAATCACTAGAAAAAGTGCTGGCTAATCCCAACATGAAGGTTAAACCTGCAGATAAAGAAGCGTTGCCCAATGCCGGGCGAAATATTAATGCCAATGACATGGCAAGCAAGCTGAGTAACGTTGGCAAGTTTTTCAAAGTGGCAGATGCAGCAATGAAAGTAGAGAAAATTCGGGAGAAAAGCCTGGTAGGTTATGCCACGGGCGACTGGAAGCCCCTGTTGCTTGAAGTTGAATCCATGTCCATTAGTGGACTGGCTTCTGGTGTCGCGTTAGGGATATTGGCCACGACTCTCTCTTTATTTTCTTTGTCAGGATTAGTGCTGACAGCGCTCACCTTTGCCGGCATCATCGCGATTAGCCTGTTAAGTTCGCTCATCGACGACAAGTTGGTGGATAAACTTAATCGCGAGCTCATTCCTTCGGCTTATTAAGCACATCAGGCGGCAATTGCCGCCTTTTTCTTTGGTGTCATTCCGCCGCCGCTTTCTGCCTTCCGAGCTTGCGGTACAGCGTGCTGCGCGAAACGCCGAGCGCCTTGGCCGCCCGGCTGAGGTTGCCGCCCGCCCTGTCGATCGCCGCCTGCAGCGCCTCCAAGCCGGTATCGGTGTTCTCTTGGCGCGGCGCCAGCACCGCGATGGACTGCGGCAGATCGTCTAGAGTGAGCACCGCATGATCGTCCCGCCAGCGCCAGCAGCACCTTGAGCGTACTCAACAGCTGCCGCACGTTGCCGGGCCACGGGTAGCGCGCCAGCATCGCCAGCGCTTCCGGCAGCAGGCGAATGTCGCGCCGCTCACCGCCCAGCTCTCGCCACAGCTGCATAATAAAGGCCTCCAGCTGCGCCCGCTCTCGGAGCGGCGGAATGCGCAGGCTGTATTCCTGTATGCGGTACAGCAAATCCTCGCGAAACGCCCCCGCCTCTACCTGCCGATGCAGATCGTGGTGCGTGGCGCAGACCAGCGCGAAATCGACCGGATAAGCGCTGCGGCTGCCGAGCGGCGTGACCGTTTTTTCCTGTAACACCCGCAGCAGCCGCGTTTGCAGGCCGGCCGGCATGTCGCCGATTTCATCGAGGAACAGCACGCCGCCGTCCGCCTCGCGGATCTTGCCGATATTGCCTTTCGGGTTGGCACCGGTAAACGCCCCCGCGCATAGCCGAA
>JAPFBL010001495.1:0-13443 GCA_026182355.1 Hermatobates lingyangjiaoensis | reverse complement strand
AATAAGACACCGTCTCACTTGCTTTTTAAGTCCAAAATACGTGTAAGGGTTTATTTTCAGGGGAGGGCTTCAAGTACAATCAGTAGATTTATATATTTTTGTTTAATATATATATTTATGCATACAAATTTAAATTTATTCAGTTACAGTTATGTCCGTTTTCCCTTTTTGTACTAAACGGAATAACTCTTTCTATTTGTACGTGTTTTATCGGTGGTTAAAAATCACTTTATAATTAAATAAAGTTATGTGTAGGTTAGGTTAGGTTAGGTTGCAGTGGCAGTTCCACAAGGGAACACACGTAGGCCGAGCATTGGCCCTTTGTGATACCACACAATGAAGATTGATTCTACAGTGGGAGTACTAAATTTTACCTAACTCAAATGTATTTAGAGTAGGGATCTTTAACGAGTACCTGACATAGTACAGGCTCGGGACCGACGGTTTAACGTCCTTCTACGAGGGACGACGCGCTCAGATTTATTCACCTCCCGCGTGAATAAATCAAGGGCCAGGTGAGGATCGAACCCCAGTCCTATCAGTTCAGAGACGAGCACATAACCACTGAGTTAGCCTGGCCCCCTTATGTGTAGACACTTACAAGACTGAAATGCACAGGGCTATAAACTAACAAAAACAATGAACATTTGTCATATCTACTTTACATTCATCATAAGAAATTCAAAAAAACTAGCCTTCAGTGAGTAAGTTTTTTGAAATTTTTTATGATGAATGTAAGTAGATATGACAAATGTTCATTTTTTTGTTAGTTTATAGCCCTGAGGATGTCTTAAAATAAAGACGAAACGTTGGCGAAAAGGTGATTCCATATATTAACCCTGACGAAAATTCTGAAAAGAAGAAAAAAAGTGTTTGTGAAGGTAATTACAGATGAGTGAAGGGAATGAGCAAGTGGGTTGGGGGTGGGTTATTAATCAGTTGTGGAATAATTTATATCTTTCTATTTCAAAGATCAGAACAGATGGGACTCTGAGGTCTTAGAGTATGATTTTGTTGGGGACATAGAAAGGTAAATGTGATGGTTTGCTAATGATTTTCGACTGTAGGGATTGTAAACTTTGTATATTGGATGCTTTGGTAGAACCCCACATTTCTATGGTATACCATAGGCCTACAAAGGCTTTAGGACTGCGTTGTACAAAAATCCCTCACTTTTCACGGATAATGGGGACCGAAGACACACGCAAAAAGTGAAAATCCGCGAAAGCTGAAACAACGACCTTTCCAATAGAGACGGAATACAGACCTTACTGAATACTGTACTCTGCTGTAAATGAAAATGAAAAACAAAAAGAAAAAAATAAGAAATAATTAATAAAAAAAAATTACGTCTTAACCGACTATAAGAGAGAAAGAGAGAGAAAATTGTACCCTTCGTGCATTATACAGTAAATAATAATACAAGTAAATAAAATAAAAAAATTCGTAACTATCCTTTATTTTAAATTATAGACGAAAAGGCAATTTTTTGACTTCTATTTTTTGATATTTTTATTATTCACTTGTTACAATTGATAATGTTTTAATATTTATCATTAATTTTTATTCTTTATTGAATATTTTGTAATAGCTTCTATTAGCCTTTAATTTAATACTGTAGAATATATTTTGACCCAGCAAGTAACTGGTTGTTTGATTTCTTTGTCGATCGTACAAGAAGAATCCTGTATATTTTCTTATCTAATACTAACTACTGTCCTTTTTCATTACGAGTTGTATTTTTTTTTTAAATTTATACTACAATTACAGTTCAATATTTTTTTAATTTGTAATTGACATTTCATGACTCGGCGAAAACTGAACCGCGAACTCGCGAGGGATTACTGAATATATAATTATTATATATTATATATATATATATATTATATATATATTATATTTATATATATATTTTTAATATATATACCATGATAAACGAAAAACGGTCCGGCAGGACAAATAACACTTAAAATAAGCAGTGACACATAAACTGAAACACAACAAAGACTCACTTTTCAATATTTCGACCGTAATGGCGGTCGTCCTCAGGAGAAGAAGTGAATTGACGGAGGGACGACAGTCAACTCAAATATATATATATAATATATATATATATTTTGTAAAAGTTGGAAGCAGTCCTTCATTTAAACATATATTGTTAAAAGGAATATATATGAACATATATGAAGAGACTAGGAAGGAATTCCGGAAACTAGAGAAATTGTGTAAGAAATAGATACAAGCCAAATATGGGGCGTTATTTAAAAAAATATATATATATATATATATATATATAATATATAAATATTTCACATAAACACGTGAAATAACAATCAATGATAAAACCACAATAAAAAATGGGAAAACAAGACTAAGATCTTTCAACCGTAACAAGCGGTCTTCGTCAAGTCAAAAACCCAACTGACTGTCAGTTGGGTTTTTGACTCTGACGAAGACCGCTTGTTACGGTTGAAAGATCTTAGTCTTGTTTTCCATTTCTTATTGTAGGAATTGATTTAATATATATTATTTAATTTATATATATTTATATATATAATATATATTATATAAATATATAGGTGTGTTCTCTAATCGGGGTTCGGTCAATTTTCCAGGATAAAAAACAAACTCTCGTTGCCAACGTTTCGGTTTTATTTAAAACCTTTTTCATAGGCCTATGAAAAAGGTTTTAATAAAACCGAAACGTTGGCAACGAAAGTTTGATTTTTTATCCTGGAAAATTGACCGAACCCCGATTAGAGAACACACCTATTCTATCAAACGGTCGATATATTATAATCTGTTATATATTAAAATATATTTATATATATATATATATATATTATATATATGTAGTCTGTCTGTTAGTGTAACTTTTGATTTTGAGTCCAAAAATCTTATCAGGAGTTTTTAACGTCTGTTACGTTTGTCTCTGTACGTTGAACGTCTCTGTTACGTTGAAGTCTTGTGTGTGAATTCCAAAAACAAAAAAACTTACATGATAAACACATTGGAGTGCTTATCTTAAACATTTTTTTTTTTTTAAAAAAAAAAACATTATTCGAGCGATATAGAATTACTTGGCACAACACCTACTTACTTGCAAATCTAATTGAGGGAATTGGCGTTGACGTGTTTTCAAACATTCCTTTATTGCCTGCCCTTTTGCATGGTAGATAGCTTTTTCACATGTTACAAACAATTTAATCTAGTAATCGTCACCCGCCCTATCTAACTTTTGTCCCTGTACTCCTTATTATTGCTTAACTTCCACTTTCTTTTTTTTTATTGCCTTCATTATTTCAAGTTAAATACATTAATTTAAGTAGGTCAAGATAAATTAAGTAGATTTATTTACATATTTAGTATAAATAATCTATATCTATTTAATATACTGCCAATTATTTAGTTAAAAGGTATTTTGAAGTTACCTAAGATCGATTGAACTGTAATGGTTGTTGGAAACAATTATAGATGAATGTAAGACTTGATCTATTTTCTAATTGGTTTTATTTTGTATAGTGAGAAGAATACGCTTCTAAGATGAGTGGATTTTTTTTTTTTTTTTTTTTTTGAGGGCTTAGCGACTGAAGTCAACCCTTCATTGCTCATTCCTCGAGGGGGAGTATTGAATTTCCCATTAATTCTACAATGGGAGTCATCGTACATTTTCCTCACTCAAGTGTATTATTTAGAGGACGGATCTTTAACGTATAGGCTCAGAACTGACGGGTCCTCACCGAGGGACGAGATGCATAGATTTATATATTTTCGACATGAATAAATCGAAGTCGTCCCATGTCGGTAACGCGTATCTTTAACACGAGTACCTGACATCGTATAGAGTACCTGACATCGTATAAAGTATCTGACATCGTATAGCCTGCTTGGAGTGACTCCTTGACACCCGCAGTCCTTTCTAGGTCCCTATTGCAATAACACCCTCAACACTGCAGGCAATTTTGCGATGATTTCTGTGTGGTGTGTGTATGTGTGTGTGTGTGTGTGTGTGTGTGGTGTGTTGTGTGTTGTGTGTGTGTGTGTGTGTGTGTGTGTGTGTGTGTGTGGTTTGTGTGGTGTGGGGGTGGGTGAGTGTATTAGCATTGCTTGTTACCACGCTACGGTCCAGAATCTTTGAAGGATCAAATTGATATTTTACACAAAAATAGGCCCTATAGTGTAGATGATCCCTATTGTTTGGGAAAAATTATGCATGACGGGAAAGTTACTTTTTTTTTTAGATTCAAACCTGAAGAAGAAATTAAGCGTTCGAAAAGGGTTGTCAGTTAGAATATTAAACCCTTTTTTTGTGTGAAGACGTATTTTTTGAAATTCACCATCACGATACAAGTTAAATTTAATGTGTTCATTGTATATCTCAGTGATGGTTATAAATATTTATATTTTCTTTTTAATCTTTATTTCTGCGATATGTGACACGCCATGAAAATTATGTCTTGATTTTTCAAAATTTTGACACGCCGAACTCAAAAAGGTTTGCCATCACTACTATAAAAGATGCACAAGCAATATGTATCATTTTGTTGATACCTTGATTGATGAGTTCTCGAAATTGTTAAACACATTTTCAAGGACAGTTTGCAAAAAACAGCTCCACAGTTTTTCGTTCAATGTTTCTAGAGCAAGTATTTAAACTATCAGAAAGTAAAAAAAAACAACTTGAACAACGTACTCAAATTCTGTAAATAAAATAAATAAAAAGAAAATGTGGAATATAAACTCTTAATTATTTTGTTTTAGTTTATTCACTGTTTTCTTTAATATTTATTTAAATGATCCAGCATAAACTGAAATTAACATGTATTCCAAGTTTCACGTGTGCGCAACATCCAAGGCTTCATCTTTAGTTGACTTATACAAATCTTACGTTCTTTTTTATATATCAGGTTTTGGAATGGTATTGTATTAGAGACGCAGTGCATACCGTTTAGACTTCCAATGGAAAGGTCGTGTGTTCAATTCCCACAATTTGTCATATATTTTATTATTTATTCAGTTTAGACAATTGACGGTGGCAAGAAAACAATCAAATAAAACCAATTGTTCATGAGAGATTTATAAGCATAAACGATTATTAAACAAAATTGCGTTATTTAACCATTTAATAACATTTGACAATGTGACAATGACAAATTTGACAATGTTGATATTTAAAACTACATTTGATAATGTAGTTGTCAAATAGAAAAACAGAAAAGATACGAAGAAAAAGAAAACAAAATGAGAAATCATGACAGGAAGAAGTAACCATATTGAAGGTGCATTAAATTGATATAAATGAAACAAAGGTAAGATGGAACTTTAAGAAAATGCAGTTATTATTTGTGTGGGCGAGGGGAGGGGGGGGTGGCCAGCTGATTAAGGAGTCTGTTTAAATAACAGTGGGTGAAATTGGGAGGTAAGCGGAATTAATTTCCATGCATTAAGGCCTTTGGCTGTATCGATAACATTCTCGCAAAGCTAGGCTAGGCTATGTAAGAAGAGGAGGGGGGGGGGGGGCGAGGTTGGCCAGCCTTGGGAGAGTGAGAAAACAGCACAGAAGCGAGTTCACGCAAATCCATTCCCTTAAACTGGACTAAACGACCTTAAGGAAATCTTAAAAAAAAAACTATTTCTTTCAATCAAGCCATGAAGCTCTACCTCGATTGAGGACGCAAACTACATGGGAAAAAAAAAACAGAAATATTAAAGGATTTTCAGACACATTATTTATATTTTCATTAATACCTTTTCATGAATAATCATAAAATACAACTTATATATATATATATATATATATATATATATAGCTTGTTTTTGTAAGCAAGTCTTTTATGTTCATTAAAGTGTTTTAAAAAGTGTCTCAATGTCCTTTGGGCAACTTATTTGACAATTACCACCATGCATTCGTAAAACTGTCAGGAGACTGGAGTAGCTTAGTTTGAAAGTCGTGAACGCCGAAGCTGCGGCACATTTTAATAAAATATGCATCCAAGAAGATTTGCTGCCAACCTGTACTAAATATATATATATGAATATATGTATTAACGAATTTCTCGCCTATTTCCAATCTGGTTAATTTTTTTGAAAGATTTTCCAATTTTCTGATGGATTTCCTTGTGGTAGGAGATAGCGTATGTAACAGCTGTCAAAAATTCATTTTATTCACTTATTTTATACTAATGCTTACTATTAACGATTTACGATTACGCTTAACTATATAAAACCACATGTTTCGGTCCTTCAGACGACCATCATCATGTTTATTTCAGACACTATAAACTAAAACTTAACGTACAGAGATAATTATTACTAGGGAGGTAACATGATACCGCGTTTAAGATTTACATATATATATAGTTTTATATATATATATATATATATATATTTGTTTAGAAAAAGAACAGTAGTTATCCAGCGAGTACTAGTTATCCCAGCAAAAAAAAAACTGATTTTTATTCGTTCAAATACATGAGGCATGGGTAACCTTTTGTGAACTGGGGGCCGCATTATATAATTCCCAAGTGACCACGGGCCGCGGTAATTTCTGTGGTATTTAGATACATACAGTTTATATATATATATAATGCATTATTGTTTACACATTATATAAACATACACATTTTATATGTATATATCAATCGATTATAAGGAAACAACACATAGAAACAACCACAACTCAATTCAATATTTTGACTTCGTCGACATCAGGAGAAGGAAAAGAAGAAAACCTTTCTTATTATGGTTTGTACGTTAATAATCAGATAACCATAAATTTTCTTCATGAATTATTTTCAATTTGATTAGATGAAATGAAGATGTTTTATTTAATAGTATAATAGGAATATAAACGGAGAAAATTACTAGCTTATTGTGGAGATTTATCTGTTTCTAACAATAATATGTCTGAAAAAGAACTTTTGAAATATTTACAAGAAACTTACTGCAAATAGAATAAATACTAGACGACTCCGTGGCCCCTTGTGTCACTCAGTGTCAAGAAATTATAGCAACACTTAATGGCATAAATTCACTGAACGTGATTAACAGAAATACAGATTTTTTGTGTGGAGACATAATTTTTGAAATTTTTAAAAGTTGTAAACCTGAAGAAGGACACAAAGTGTTAGAAACGCGTTGTTATTTTTAATATAAAAGGTTTTTTTTTCTGGAGACGTAATTTTGAAATTATAATAAAAAACATAGATGTAAACCTGAAGAAGAACACGAAGTGTTCGAAACGTGTTATTTCTGATATTAAGATTTGTTTTATGTGGAGATGTAATTTTTGGAATGCTAAAAAAAAAAAAAACATACATATATGTAAACATGAAGAAGCCAACGGCCATACAATGTTGAATACACCACTTCTTGTCCGATCACAGAAGTTAAGCAACACTGGCGCGTGGTTAGTACTTGGATGGGTGACTGTCTGGGAAAATGACTTGCTGTTAGAAACTCTTTTTGGGGGCCCGGTTAGCTCAGTAGTTAACGTACTCGCCTCTGAACTGGTAAGTCTTATTTATGTAATTATTTATTTATGTAATTATGATTTATGTAATTATAAACATTATAATTATATAATGTTTACAGATGTAATTTATAAACATGTTTTCATGTTATTTTAATTAAATCCTGTATTAATGTAGCCCTGAAGATGCCTTCAAATATAGACGAAACGTCGGCTTAAACGTATTGTATTGTTTGAAGCTAGACTAAATCTCGATCAAAAAGATAAATAGTATTCAATATATGTGGTTGAGATTTCATAATTTTTTTTGAAATTTAACTCAAATAATTGTACCAGGTTGGCTCAGCAGTTAACGTACTCGCCTCTGGCCTGGTAGTCCGGGGTTCAATCCCCACCTGGCCCTCGATTTATTCACGTCGGAGGTGAATAACTTTGGGTGCGTCATCCCTCGGAGAAGGACATTAAGCCGTCAGCCCCTTAGCCTGTACGATATCAAGATTCCTACTCGAAATGCACTTGAGTTAGGAAAAATTACTAGAGGGTATGGGTCTTCCTTCTCCTCCCCACGCGGTAAACATACTTCAGGAATTGGTCAAAGAAACCTCTCGACAAACTCTGGACATACAGCCTATCAACAAACAAGCCGCAGTTAATCAGAGGAGGACGTTAAGCCGTCGGTCCCGAGCCTGTACGATGTCATGTTCTCGTTAAAGATCCCTCCTCTAAATACACTTGAGTTAGGTCAAATTTAGGACTCCGAATAGTAGAATCTGTAGAATCACCGATCAAACAAAAAGCCGTTAAACGGCTGACGTTATCACCCGCTATGGGATCAATTTAAACAATACAAAAAAACACAAGTTCGAAACACGTTAGTTTTTATATTAAAACTTTTTTGTGTCGAGATGTAATTTTTGACAATTCCTCATCACGAGTAATATTGTGATACATATCTTTACATCACATTTCCGATTTCATTAAACCCCCCCCCCCCCCCCCATTCACCTCCACTCCTTTGCCGTACTTCGATATTAATTCGAATTTTCTCCTTTCGTTAAGATTAAATCAAAGACATGAAAATAACATAGAGGAAAAGTTTATTTAAAACAGACAAACAGGTAGAAGAGAGATAGAAACTAGGACGAGGCGTACAGAACAATCTAAATAATTCCATCTGTATATAGATAAGAATGGTGAAGACGGATTGGGGAGGGTTGGGGAGGGTAGAAACCTCCCCTTATTCAGCCACCATCCAGAGGGATGTTCGTGAGCCAATCCGACTTTCATAACAGCCACCAAGTGTGAAGCCTCTCTACATCTCATTTGCATCATTTCAACACACAAAACAATCGATTCCACTTCTATTCTGTTTTTCAAAAATAAATTATTTTTATTTGTTTTTTTTAATAATTAAAATATTGAAATAATTTAAAAATATGGAAGACATTCAAAAACCAAAATTTTTCTAATAGAAGAATAAAACATACTGAAACAATGCCAACGTAAAATTCAATGCTTTAATATGACGCATTAGAACAACTTAATATTACGTTAACGTAACGTACTTTACTTTAACATATTACGTTATGAAAAAACAACGTAAGCACCGAAAATTGGAAATTTTAGATTTTTGTCATAACGAAGGTATGCTGAAGAATAAACGTTATCTGTGGCTCTTTTTTTTTCCTCTTTCAATTTAATACCACACATCCAGGTACTGAATTTTATTGTAGGTTTTGAAAAGATATAAAAGAATAATAGATAATTACCAACAGGTAAACAATTACAAGTAATAATTAAATTAATACTATACATATTAAAAAAAAAATATATATTAATTTAATATTTTTTAACTCCAGAAGGAACAAAAAGTAAATTTTTACGTTTAGTTTGCAGGTAATAAAGTAAAACATTTAATCCCCTTACTAAAAAATATGTAATAATGAAAAAAAATAATAGAATACAGGTTGTCCAATCTAATTATTTCATTGATATCAATTATTAGATATGAAGGGAAATGAGATCGGGAAGAGTTTGGGTGGCAAGCCTGATTTTTAATTACCAGCTGTATTGCTAATTGTTCTACTCTGTTTTGTTTACTTTCTTAAACTTTTATTTTCGTTTATTATGAATTGTCATTGTTTTTATATTATTACTTATTACATTATCATTATTAAAGAGATTTTTCTGGATTTAAAATATTGTCTGTGCTTCCGGAATAATACGAAGATCTTGTATTGAAATGGAAAGGAGAAGGAACAATGTAAGGGTATTAACAGGATTTCTAACGGTCACTGCAAACTAAATGGTCATCTGCAATGAATGGGCTTTATCAATGATGGTTTCTGCAGATTCTACAAAAAAAAAACGGAAGAAACACATACCAACTGAATATCAAGCCACGTTCAAGACCACTGGACCCGGTGAAAGTGCTGGACTTAGTTAGCTACTAAAGCTAACAGAGGTACTTTAGTATAGAAGGGGGCAAAGTTCAGTAGGTCCTAGGAAATGCAGTGCCATGGTCATGCTCCAATAATAATAATAATAATAATAATATGTAATAAAATGTTATTTTGTTAAAAAAAAATACTGTACATAGTTCCCCGAAAAATATTATACGAGTATATAATCCACACATCTCTTTGTATATAGATTTACTGTGTACCTATAGATTACTCTGAAACGTATATATATAGTTCACAAAAGAAAGTGAAAAACAGATAAAAACACACACTAAAGACTCCCTAAGATATTTCGACATTCGTCGTCGTCGGGCAGAAGTAGTCCCTTTGAGTAGCTGAAGCCTACTATAATATATATATATATATATATATTAAGAAATTAATTTTTGTACCTTCACAAAGGAGCAGAAATATTATTGAAAGTGCACTCATAAAGAACTTCTATGGAAATTTAATGAACAATAGTCCGGAACTTTACAAACTAGATGAAATATTGATAAAAGAAATAAGTAAGCAAGACTCCTTCAATTTTAGGAACATTAAATTCAGACAGGAATGCCAGCAATCCTGAATACTTCAATCAACCAGGTTAACTTGTTATTATATTGTTTCTTTGTGTCATTTAGCTCTCTGATGATGTTGTAACGAAAGGCCTTAGAGCATTTTAATTAATATATATTTGTTTATTCTGGTATTTAATTTATTATTATATATTATATATATATATCATAATATATATCATAATATCAACTTTCGGTTGAACCGTCATCAGGAGAGTGGAGAAAGGGACACCAAGCGAATCTGTGAAGCGACGGTTGGAGACCAACAGTGTTGTCACACGCGTGCCCGGTTCAAGTGAGGTAATCGAAATTATTTAAGAATAAGCTAAGAAATAGAAAGTGAAAATGAAGAATATATATATAATCATACTCTGGCGCTCCGTCCTTCGTGGAGAATCTCTTTCACTTCGTTCACTTTTCTAGTCTATTCCTGATGACGAACAACAGTTCAAAATATTGACAATTTAGTACGTGTGCTTTTATCCTTTTTCCTGTGTCGTTTTTTTCTGTAATTTAAAGTTATATATATATATAATATATTTTTTCCTTGGAAATACGATCCAAAACGGACAAATAGTTCAAATAAACAAAGAAACATAGGAAATCAGAAGAAACACTTACAGTCTCTAATTTTCGTTTAAACCGTCTTCAGGAGAGATAAGAGGGAAACCAAGCGCACTGGATCAGAGACGGTTGGAGACCAACAGTGTTGCCGCATCGCCCGTGGGGCATGCGGGCGCGCATGCGGCAACACTGTTGGTCTCCAACCGTCTCTGATCCATTGCGCTTGGTTTCCTCTCTTTTCTCCTGAAGACGGTTCAAACCGAAAATTAGAGACTGTAAGTGTGTTCTTCTGATTTCTCTATTTTCTTTGTTTATATTGAACTATAATATATATATATATTGATAAAGTATCAACCGTGAAGTAGGAAGATATTAAAATTTTAATATCTTCCCGAGCCTGTAAGATGTCAGGTACTCGTTAAACATCCCTCCCTACTCGAAATGCACTTGAGCTAGGCAAAATTTAGGACTCCCAATGTAGAATCACCGATCAAACACAAAGCCGGTAAACGGCTGAGGTTATCACTCGCTAGGGGATCGGCCTAAACAAAAAAAAATAAATAAAGAAATAAACTCGAATAATAATAATATGATTTTACTAAAATAAAAATGGGTGTAAGATTTGGCTTCAGTGGGTACAGGGAGGGTTTGTAAGGGTAGGAAATGGGGATTGACTAGGATAGGAATGATGTTAATGTCAGGGTGAGAAGGAAGGTTAACATTTAAGGGTTGAATCGAGTGGTGAATAGTTACGACCTAGTTGAAGAAGGGCCAAACGCCGCCGCTGCCGCCGAGCCACCCTTTAATACCAATAGAGGGGTGACTTTGAAAGAGACACTCCAAAGCCTGCAAAGCAGCAGCACACTGAGCAGTATGTGGACTTCTCAAACAAACAATGCTACAGCATAAAGCATGCTTCTCGTCAACAAAAACCTTATTACCAATTATATACCCAACCCCTGACCCTTTGTGCCAATCAAAAATTATAGCAACAGTTAATAAAACAGATTTACTAAACCTGATTGAGAAAGTTAACTACATTACTGATTCATATTATTGTAAACAAAGTTTGTTATACGGCCCAAGCTTTTGATATATATATATATATTATATATAGCAATATACTTCTATCTGTGAAAAAGGTTTTAAAATAAAACCAAAGCATCGGTAACGAAAGTTTGATTTTTGAATCTAGACAATTGGCCGAATCCTGATTAAATAAATCATAAACCTTCAGTAATATATATTATATTTATATATATATATATATAATATATATATATTTTTTATATAATGATCAAACCACAATAAAAATGGGAAACAAGACTAAGATCTTTCAACCGTAAACAAGCGGTCTTCGTCAGAGTCAAAAACCCAAACTCAGTTGGGTTTTTGACTCTGACGAAGACCGCTTGTTACGGTTGAAAAATCTTAGTCTTGTTTTCCCATTTCTTATTGTGGTTTGATCATTGATTGTTGTTTCACGTGTTTATTGAATCTTTTTTTTTTTTAATATTATATATAAATTTTATATATATCAATGATCAAACCACAATAAGAAAATGGGAAAGCAAGACTAAAATCTTTCAACCGTAACAAGCGGTCTTCGTCAGAGTCGAAAACCCAACTGGACGAAGACCGTCCAAAAAAACTCTGACGAAGACCGCATGTTACGGTTGAAAGATTTTGGTCTTGCTTTCCCATTATCTTATTGTGGTTTGATCATTGATTGCTATTTCACATGTTTATGAAATCTTTTTATCCATGAATACCATGTGCGATATATATATATATATATATATATATATATATAATATACCATGATAAACGAAAAACGGTCCGGCAGGACAGATAACACTTAAAATAAACTGTAACACACAGACTGAAATATAACAAAGACTCACTTTTCAATATTTCGACCGTAATGACGGTCGTCCTCAGGAGAAGAAATGAATTGACGAAGGAACAACAGTGAACTCATATATACCATATATATATATATATATTATATATAAATGATCAAACCACAATATGAAATGGGAAAACAAGACTTAAGATCTTTCAACAGTAACAAGCGGTCTTTGTCAGAGTCAAAAACCCAACTGAAACACAGGATGCACGACATATCTGGTGAGGGATTGATAAGAGTGGGAGGGAAGAGTGGTATTTTAAAAAGGTGAAAGCGCGGGAAAGGACTAATGTCCAGAAAGGGATGTTTGGGGGAAACAAAGGAGTACAGTTAGAAAGAGTAAAAAAAAGTTTTTTTTTCTACCTTGTCTTCAATTTTGGGAATATAGTGATAATTTTCTTTTATTTAACATTATTCAGGTAATAAATAATATATATATATATATTTAATTTCAAGTCTGTATCTCCACGGGAAATG
>JAPFBL010001494.1:0-11425 GCA_026182355.1 Hermatobates lingyangjiaoensis | reverse complement strand
TAGCGTAAGAACTTGTTTGTTGATTTCTCACCTGTTCATATTAAGGGCTGAGAATTGTCGTTTACAAAACATTTATTCTCAATAGATAGTACATCTTAACTCTGTGAAACACCATTTCAATGATGTCAATACGCAATATATTCATGTGCTCAATTGAAATTAAAATCAACTAACAATACCTACTTGCCACACCTGTGTATTTTCAAAACAAACTTGTCTGTGAAGTTAGGAAAATACAGCTAAAAGCCCCATAACTTCGCTTCTGTACTGAATTAATAATCTATTTAGAGCCCATATTTTAAGTTAGGCACACACAAATCCAGTGTCAATGTTTCAGCTCGCTATGTCTTATGGTGGCTGAGTTTACTTGTGACAAACATTTTTGCGTTAAACGTCCATAACTTCACTTCTACGTTGAATTTCCAATCAATTCATAGCCTATATTTTAAGTTAGACCTACACAAATCTACTGTAAAAGTTTCAGCTTTATATGTCTTATGGTAGCTGAGTTTACCTGTGACAAAGTTTTGCGGACAAACCGACAAACCGACAGAAATTTTTCTAAGGGTGGATTCGGTTTCTCCAATGCATGGAACGTAAAGAAAACTTGAAATGAGTCAGTTCTAAGCAATGTACAGACAAAATCATTATTTTATTTATAAAGATTTACGAACTAAAACATGTTTTAAGTAAGATGAATCTTTAGAATAACTCAACTTATCGGAAAACATCTTTGAGAAATATAGAATAGATGGATTGAAGTAAATTTTGATAATGATTCCGATGTAGATTCCAAATAGGTGAGGCATGTTCTAAAATTCAAAGTACGAGAGATTTATAAAGAGTAAGAAACAAGTATTGGGATCTTTGAAGTTACGTAAATTTTTTATAATGAAACCAGGCATTTTCATGTCAAGGTTTTTTTAAGTCAACAATATGATTCTTAAAATTTAATTTATAATCAAAAATCAATCCTGAATCTTTTACAGATTCAACACAAATCAGAATTGATTGAAATACATAACAGAATGCATTGCAGTACTTGATTTAATAGAGTTTACATAGTTTTCAAATTTCTTAGTGATACCCTGAATTGCTTTTTCTACATTAGGTAAACATCTCTTATAACTCATTGTAGGGTAAAAATCTAATGAAATGTTCTCCACATATAAAACTTTTAATGATATAAACAACGCGTTTCGAACACGTAGTGTTCTTCCTCAGGCATTGAAACGCATTGTTTATATCATTAAAAGTTTTATATGTAGAGACCATTTCATTAGATTTTTACCCTACAATGAGTAAATACCACATAATAACTGATTGCACTACATTAGAATCTCTTATAACATTCCTGAGATATAGCTTTACATTTAGTTGGAAGGGAAGAAAATTTACTGTAATAGTTACTACTTCCTGTTTGTTTGAAGAGTAAATGGTACATCTTTTTTTTTTTGCTTCATTTCTATCTATTAATTTTTTCTATCTATTAACTCTAAAGAGAACTTATTTGTTTAAACTTTAGGAATATAATGACCTAAAGTAACTAAACTAACTTAGTAGAAATATTCTGAGGTAAAATGTATAAACAAACAAAAGTTTCCACACAAATGAAGTTTTATTCGACGCGTTTCGAACACTTTGTGTTCATCATCAGGAAGACACCATAATACAAATTATATCTAATCAGTTACAAAATTAGAGTGAAATAATAAAATTCAATTAATAGAATTCAAAACAAGTCTTGAAATTTAATTGAATTTTCTTATTTCATTCTAATTTTGTAACTGATTATATATAATTTGTATTATAGTGCCTTCCTGATGATGAACACAAAGTGTTCGAAACGCGTTGAATGAAACTTCATTTCTGTGGAAATTTTTGTTGGTTTATCCATTTTACCTCAGAATGAGTAAATACCACACAATTACGGATTGTACAACTAATTATTTAGTAGACATAGTTACCTCATTAATTTACATTCAATAATTCCGATAATTATGATGATAATAAAGCGTAATAATCCGTCAAGAAATTTTATTCAAAAATAGAAAATTCAAGAGGTCTTTCGTGAGAAAGTATAACATAGCAGTAAGAGAAGGATGGCATTAGTCTTCATCAACAATGTTAATATCAGATTTATTTAAAGAACATTGTAAATAAATTACTTAAATATTTATTTAAAGAAATATTTGTAAATATAAGATCCAATAATCTGCTGGAATAATAAATTACATTATTAATTTGACGTTAGCTTAAAATATTAACAATTGAATTAAAAATGAGGTAGACGAACGAGAAACAAATAACGAGGAAACTGATGTATTTAATAGTACTTGACGGCCACTCATTTAAATTGAAGTCGCTAAATAAAATGAACAGAGAGTTTGGATGTAATCTCAACTATATCACATAATTTTTGATAGATATCGGGTTTTTAATTAGATGGAATATAGGCGGATTCAGTTATATATTTAATGCAACTAAAATATACTTTATTGTTCAGTATTACTTTATATTGTGGTGAGTTGCAAAGAAAGCAAATTACTCTTTTAAATTTTACTGTAATAGTAAAAACAACAACTGCAGCATCTTGAGATTTATGGCAAGTATTATTGTTTCTGGAAGGCCTATAGACATCATAACCATCAACAGTAAGCTCAGATTTATTGACATTAAGCCGTCGGTCCCGAGCCTATTCTATGTCCGGTACTCGTTAAAGATCTCTACTCTAAATACACTTGAATTAGGCAAAATTTAGGACTCCCATTGTAGAATCAATCTTCAATGTGTGATATCACAAAGGGCCAATCCTCGGACCACGTTTGTTCCCTTATGGGACTATCATTGCAACAGTGGTTGCAACCACTACTTAAGTTGCAGCGGTAGCCCACATGGTAACACACGTGGTCCGAGCATTGGCCCTTTGTGATACCACACATTATAGACTGATTCTACAGTGGGAGTCCTAAATTTTGTCTAACCCAAGTGTATTTAGAGTAGGGATCTTTAATGAGTGTCTGACATGATGCAGGCCCAAGGCCGACGGCCTAACGTCCTCTCCGTGAGAGATGACTTACTCAGATTTATTCACCTTCTGCATGAATAAATCGAGAACCAGCGTGGGCATTGAACCCCGGACTTACCAGTCCAGAGGCAAGCACGTTGCCACTGGGGCTTACCTGGTCTCCATTATTAACATTAGAAGTCAACCAATTTTCACTGAGTGTGATAAAATCATAGCCCAATGTAGAAACAATACTTCTAGATTAATTAAGTTTGATATTAATCCCCCTGTTATTTTAATACATTAAATAAAAAAAAACAAGAACTTTGGTTTGAACAGTATCTTAATGCAGAAATTATAAAAATAGGAAACCATCAAAAGTTCTCATTTTCCATAAATTGTTCTATGTGTTTACATTAGAACATTTACATGTTACAATCACAAACAAAAACAAACTACGAGTAACTGTCCATGGAACAAATTCTTTAGGTATTTTAAGACTTAAATAAGATTTAAGAAACGACAAAGAGATGGAATTGATGATAATAAACCTAAAAAACAAAAACAAAAATACAGATGATTAACCGAAAAGCTCCAAATAGTGGACACACTGATAAGATAACAAACGAACTGATAGCATCTAAATCGAATCGGCCATTATTTTCTTCATATTTTTTCTTTGTTTTACAATCCCAACATTTATAGGTTTTGAACGTTTAGTGTAATTCAAGGCTCATTAATTATTTGGTATCCATTTTTGTGATAGGTGAGCTAGATTACCCGGCATGATTCTACATTGAAGTTTTAAATTTATTCTACCTAGTTTCTTCCGGGTCATAGTCCATTTTACAATGACCACTTCAACTAGAGATTTCTTACACATGTTTTTCTTGAGAACCCTCTATTATATACATTATATACATTGTATAAAAAAATATTGTGTTCAAATCTATAAAAAAATTGAAACAATGCAACTTTTTCACTATAATTATGACTTAAATTTCCCATATAAAAATTTTTAACTAAACAATAATTTTATTGTTAACTTTTTACAATTTTTTCGGAATGAAATTGTAGACAAACACATATCCATATAACATAGTAATGTGAAGTATTATAATTTTAGGTCATTATGATGCACTAATATGAAAACGTCTGCCTGATGTTTTAAAGCTAATGTTTGAATTTTACACTTGTCATGTCGATGTGTATTAATATATTGTTAGGTATGATATATTGATGTATAGATAAATTCACCATGGAAAATTTATTGCTTTCAATAGAGCTTCAAATAATTACTTTTTATTCTGGAGGTTCAGAATATATTCAAACGCTCAGTTTGCTACTTTATTAATATATTTTTCGTTGTGATATGCTTTATTCCATGCTATAGACCTCTATATTAATATATTTGTATTAGGACCCCTGGGGGTATGTCATCCTCATTAAGAAACCCTGTTACATACAGACCATATATTTATTCGTTACAACATCGGTAAATAAGCTATAATTGTTTGGAATGATTTAAACTTATTGATAAATTTTACTTCATAACCGAATAATGTTGTTTGTATCAAAAGACATGAATAACATTGAAAATCAATTACCATTACCTTATAAGATATTCCTAAATTTTTATAGTACATTGGCTTTTCAAGTGAAAAGACATTTATATTAATTTTTAAAATAATATAAATATGTTCTAAATGACAAACTAAAACAATAATTTTATAAAATGGTACATTAAATTCCATATGTTCTATGAATGGTATGAACAAAATACCAATAAAGGAAACAGAAGAAGATTTGTTTGTTCTGGTGTGAGCGAGAATTTGCCCGAAGATGACTGCGGGAGCAGTCGAAATATGTTGCATCAAATAACCCACACCAGCAATAGTACATCTTTACACCAGTATCTCTTCAATAGCTGACCGACCTCCAACCATCAACCACCCATCAAAAAACAAAACCCATGTAAGAGAGAAGGTGCTGGGCAGTGTGGCGGATGTCGATTGCCAGTACTCTTATTTACAAAGTGACTGTGAGCCCTTTCCACTTCTTGGCATGAAGGCAGCCGCTTCATTGTTTAGTTTCCAGTCTCCACGAGACCACAACTACAGAACTATGGATCTAATTGGAGCCGCACCGGTGGACCTCCAAGTGGAGGAAGCTGACACCGCAGGACAACAGGTTGGTTTTACGAGGGACTGTGAGCCCTCCAAAATCTTTCATGCCGGTGGGAGTGACTTCATGGAAGAGCTTCACTGAGTAATGGCTTTTTTTTAGAGCCGGAAACAATAGAGCCCAAAATGGAAAACTATTTGGCCAAAAAATAGCCAAATATATATATATATATATATATATAACTTTAAATTACACAAAGCACGACACAGAAAAGAGAATACAAAGAAAACTTACAGAATTCAATATTTCGAACTGTTGTTCGTCATCAGGAGAGTAGACTAGAAGAGAGGACGAAGTGAGAGAGATCTCCCCACGTCGAAGAACGGAGCGCGAAACGAAAGTATATATATATATATATTTAGTACATAATTAATATAATTAGTTATACATTAGTTTATAATTATCATTATAATAGACAAAGGGAATAAATCCCAGTGGAGAGGACCTAGTCTTCTCTGTACGGCTACCCTAGTATTTATAACCGGAACTTGTTCCCAATAAAGAATTTATTCATTATTCATTCATATATATATATATATATCGTTAAAAATATTTCACATAAACACCTGAAATAACAATCAATGATCAAACCATAATATGAAAATGGGAAAACAATACTAAGATCTTTCAACCGTAACAAGTGGTCTTCGTCAGAGTCAAAAACCCAACTGAGAAACTGTCAGTTGGGTTTTTGACTCTGACGAAGACCGCTTCTTACGGTTGAAAAATCTTAGTCTTGTTTTCCCATTTTCATATCGTGGTTTGATCATATATATATCGTATTATATTTCACAGCTGTTTCAGCATTGATGACTTTCTTTCTTGTTGCCTTTAATTTCTTTCACTGGACTAGTAGTGATTTCTACCTTTAAATTTGCCAGCAATATAGACGGTCAAAAGAAAAAGAAAGAAAAAAATTGGTGGCAACCAGAAAGAAGGTCGAGAACGCTGAAAACTGTGATACAAAATACGACATGCTTAAAAGAAGGTTTTCTGCCTTTATACACTCATATATATTTAAACATTTTTTGAAATTATAATTAAGGATGAAACTATATTCGGTGATGTATGTCATGAATAACGGAGAAATAGCCAGCATGAAGAATCTTGTCAAAAAATACTATTATGTGTTTCAGAATGCTTCATGGACTGTGCTACTTATTGAAGCTGGTGAATCAGAAAACTATGTCATGGACATCCCTGTAACCGCAACCATGCTTCAGCACGCCTCTAAACTCAACTGGAAGTACAAGAGTCTACCCTCTCATCATGCCTTCAAAGGTAATTAAACAAAATGGCTGTCAATTAAAGTCAACTATTGAGTGTTCCAAAAACAACTTTTCTATAATTAAAATTATAGTTAGCAATAGTAACTCATTGTTAACAAATCAAAAATAAGAAAAAATGTTAACAATATGATTAACAAAAAATATTATTATCACCTGAAAAAACAGAATCATATTATTTCTAAAATCTAAAATGAATTCATTATAATTCAAAAATGTAATATTGCTATTTTTTTTTTCAATTTTCATAACGGTTACCATTAAATTGTTATTAAATAATAATGCAATTTTTTTATACTTGTAGTTTCTCGATCACTGAATATCCAAAGTTGCTAAAAAAATTAAAAAAAATTACAACAAACACATTTTTCATTATTTTAATAAAATAATACAAAAGCGAATTTTTAAATTGATTATTCAAATATTAATTGATTTTTTTTTATTATAAAAACTGTCTGTTATTAGACACTAATACTTGAGGGATTGTGAGGAGGAAGAAGGTTGCTTTGTTTAGTGAGAGGAATTTGAACTAATTGAGAGATGTATGGGTGTTTAAAGACAAATTGTTAGAGCTATGACTAGAGAGCTTCCAAAAACCTGTAGCATAAAGATTTATAAATACGAGTTATTTCTAGATCTTATAAAACTTTAATGTAATTTCATATTAATACTGGGTTTGGCGCTATAGACCATTGGGAATAACGCTTAAGTCTCAGTTATAAAGCTTTCGTATATTATTAATTTAATGATTTTATAATCATCATAAGGTATAGAAGGATTATTGGACAGAGGAGGTACAGTAGTAACAATGGTGATGAACAAGTCAGAAGTATGGCGAATCAAGGCAGGTCGAAGTACTCAAAGCAGTAAAAGTATTCCATGAAAAAAGAGAAGGAGATAAGAAAGGTAATGATTAGGCATTTGTTTACAGTCGTGAAAGGAAAAGTTTTCAAGAATTTGTGAACAGACAATAGAGTTTTATTAATGGAACCAATATAGCTGAAGACACACTAGTAAGAAGTTTACTGACAGATGAGAGACTCCAGACATAGTTTTAAGAGCTTTAGAAGAAACATATATAAACCACCTTCCTTGGTGTCAGATTAGCACTGGAATTCAATCTTTATCGTTGATGTTTTTTTAAAGTTTATTATTCGTGGTTTTTATTATTTAATTAATTTACTATGTCTGTTATTTATCCGACATGTTTTTCATTTGCTTTATTATTACTATTTATTTCATTATGCTTTCCTTTATTTTGTCTTCATATTTATATCCTTTTAACTCATTAATTTTTTTCCTTTTTCCTCTCTTTATTTGGTAACATTACTATCTCTTCTTTGGTTAGCACCTAGCTGATTTCTTCTCTCCTGATGACGACGAATTTAGGAAGTTAGGAAGATACTTCATATATATCAATGCCTAATGATCAAACCACAATAAGAAAATGGGAAAACAAGACGATCTTTTAACCGTAACAAGCGGACTTCATCAGAGTCAAAAACCCAACTGATTGGTTTTTGACTATGACGAAGACCGCTAAGAGGAAGAAGAAAGTTTCTTTAATTTATGGTTATATGTTTAATAATTTATCAATGCAGAAAGGAATATTAACTATATCATATTAATGAAAATAATCGCAGTTTCTGCATTCACGACATTTTTATTAGCAAATTCTAGCTTCCTGGCTATTTTCCTTATTGTAGTGGGTAAGCTGCAAATCAGGTTCGTCAATGACATTTCTAGGTCACATGAACGAAAGAAATTTAATAACATGGTCTCAAAGCATATTCACCTTACACTAATAAACAAATGTAATTGTATATATATAATACAAGTTACTATTTACTATACTACTACTACTACTAGTTACTATAAGATAATAATAATAATAGTAACAAGGATATATATATATACCATGATAAACAAAAACGGTCCGGCAGGACAAATAACAATTAAAATAAGCAGTGACACATAAACAGAAACACAACAAAGACTCACTTTTCAATATTTCGACCGTAATGGTCCCTCCGTCAATTCACTTCTTCTCCTGAGGACGACCGCCATTACGGTCGAAATATTGAAAAGTGAGTCTTTGTTGTGTTTCTGTTTATGTGTCACTGCTTATTTTAATTATATATATATATATATATATATATAGGGATATTATGCAATCGGGATTCTAGGTTTCTGAATCAGACAAAAATTTTACTTCTGTCAATAAAAGAGATTTAAAAGTAAAAAGTTAGCATTGAGAGCTTGATTTTTGACCCTAGAAAATTTACCGAATCGCAATTGCATAATGCACCTATTATATCACAGAGTTGATATATTATTGAATTTTTTATATACATAGTATGTATGCATGTGTATTTCTCTAGAAAAAATTGAATAAGATAAAGAAAGAATGATTGTATGGGGCACAATTCTGCTGGGAGAACAGAAATAGAAGACATTAAGCTAAAAGTAAACCTCCTTCATCATACTCTTGTAATGCATCAAAAATATTTCCGTGTCCTATAAACGAATTATTCTTAACAATTCATCTGTGTGCATTAGTATGTTTCATACATCATCATCTGTCATTGCTTTTATCTTCTGTTTCATTATACATTTTATCTCCATTAACTAATTAATTAATAATATTTCAGTTTGCTAAATATTATCAAAGTTAAAAACATAGGAATTATGATTTATATTTATATTTAATTTTAATAAAAATAAAGTTTATATAAATGAAAAGAAGTTTGTATTTCTTGTCTAACAAAGGCATTAATAACAAAAAGAGCAATCGTGTACATGGGGAGTGATTACAATGAATGCGTGGCTCTATTTGAAAAAGTATCTATCATACAATGATCATGAACTGATGTATCCATATATAAACATATATATATTTTATTAAAGTAGACGGCAGCTTCCACATTTACGACCTTTTCGCTCGTGTTTTCTAGTTTTCTAACTAGTTATTTTCCAACTAACTCTAGTTTTCTAACACTGGTAGGGAGTGTTCTCGTGAAGGAGTTGTCCCAGAGACATCAAAGAAATAATTTTGTAGCTTACTCAATAATATTTTTTTTTTTTTTTACTTACAAGCTTTCGATTTTCCCGGGAAATCATCATCAGGTATATAGTACAAACAGATTAAATTAACTCAATAACAATTTTTCTAAAGGTTAAACGGACATTAAAAGCATTAAAATTTAGAGGTTAATAGAAATAGACGATCCTTTGTGAAAAAAAAAAAACAAGTCCACTGTGACAAGTGGAAGGTTACAACTTGTTATACACATTGCCTGGGGGTCCTGTCAGTGTAGGCTTATTAAGTTTATAAGAACTATCGAAGTTCTTACAACTTGGTACTATGCCTATACTATTGGCCTGAATGTTCATAGAAGGTTGGATGTCCTTGATGTATAAGGCCTCGAGGATATGAAGGCGGCTGGTATTATTTTTTATTCTTAAACTTGTTGTCCCTTTCTCTAACATTTCCCTCGTTAATGTTGTATTATGTACTTGTCTCGTATGGTTTTTCGGAGTACCTGCTGTAAGATGGAAGGTAAGACGTCTTGGTAGTCTGGTTGTAGTCATCCCGATGTACTTTGTAGGACAGGCTTCACACTTCCCGGTATTACATGTATATTGGTACACCAAGTGACTTTTTTGCAGCACTGAGACATCTCTTTGGGGGCTGTTTTTAAGGAGAAGGTTTTGAGTCTTTTTGCTTTGATAGTAAATCCTAAGTTGGAGTATATCAATTTCATTTGTCGGGAAAACATTAGTGCGAATGATCTTTCTTAGTGCACGTTCATCTTGTTTGTAGAAACTGTGCATATATGCTCTATAGTAGAGATCTATTGTTTCTCCTGGATTGGTTACATTTGGTTCTTCAGACTTAGCGGTGCCATCGGTTCATGAATTTTTCAATAATGTCAGAAACTTCCTGGTTAGAGTACCCATTATTAATAAGAATCTGCTGCCAATATACACTAACATATATATAAAGATTTCACATAAACACGTGAAATAACAATCAATGATCAACCACAATAAGAAAATGGGAAAACAAGACTAACATCTTTCAACCGTAACAAGCGGTCTTCGTAGAGTCAAAAACCCAACTGAAACACTAGATGCAGAGAACATCTGGTGAGGGGTTGAGAAGAGTGGTATTTTAAAAGGATGAAAGCGCAGGAAAGGACTAATATCCAGAAAGGGATGTTTGGGGAAACAAAGGAGTACAGTAAGGAAGAGTAAAAAACTATCCGATTTGATCCATTAAATTTAATTAGAGACAATTAAATGATATTTTTTAACAACATTAATTTTTCATAGGTAATACATTTTCACTCTTTCTTACTGTACTCCTTTGTTTCGCTTTAATTATATTTAATGTAAATATAAATAAAGTTTCTTATGAGTTCACCAGGTTATTGATGATAACATTGTAGTTGTTGTGTCCGATTGATGCTGATTGCTTAGTTAAATTGTAAAACATTATTATTAGGTTATTGATAATTTTATATAACAGTGTTATCAATGCCTGATAACAAAAAGTACGAAAGCTGATTAATATTTTGAAACAATATAGTTGACATTATACCTAATGCAATATATTGCGGTTTATTTATGAATTGTCTGGTGTCCCAGGAGGCAAAGTGTGGATTATGGTGCGTTGAAACATTCATCAAATGGTTGTTTGCTTGAAAGGGCTGAAATACTGCACTGCGAAATGAGCATTGCAATTCGACTGATTCCCGGAGGCACTGTGATTGTTTATTTTGAATGATGACATCATCGTTTTGTTGAAAACTAGACCTTTATTTCATTTATGTAAATTTGATACAGTTTAATTTTACAATATGTTATAATAACAAAAAAGGTGCTTTTATGGTAATTGTGTTTATTACCAAAATAAAGCATTTAAAAAATATTTTTCGATGCTTTT
>JAPFBL010001493.1:0-14537 GCA_026182355.1 Hermatobates lingyangjiaoensis | reverse complement strand
ATTTATTTTTAGTTATGAAGAGTGAGTGTCTTCAGGAGAAAAGAGTGATTGACTGTTACATGACATCTCTCTTTTCTCCTAAAGATGGATTAACCAAAAATTCCACTTAATATATCAGTTTCTTTACTCTGTGTGTTACTTTTCTTAGGTTTTCTTCAATATTCGAGCATTAATTAAAAAAAAAAAAAAAAAAACAATTCTTAACTTTCATCTTCAGTAACATGTTTGATTCTTCAATTTATTCTTTACTCCTTTAGTCTTTTGATTTAGAATTTAATTATAATCGACATATCTGACACTTAATACCTAAAAGAATACTGTATCTTCATGAACGTCTTTATTGCCTTAAAGGTTAGGAAACATAATCTAAGTACTTGTAAAACTCTTTTGATCCTGTTTGTTTGTTTACTTGTTTCTTTGCTCACAGATAAAACATATAATACCTATTAATTCTATTTTATGCCAAATTATTTTTAATAAATACTAAAGAAAAATATAAGTAATATATTATTTTACAAATAATATAATTAAAAAGAAAGAAAAAAAAGTCAATTCTCTCAACATAAGTCCGGTAAAATTAACGACTATAGATGAAAAAATCTCTTTTTGATATCGAATGAACCGAACCAGTAATTTTCCTACGAAAAATCTTATTTCCATTTTTGGTAATTTTATTGTTGTTTAGTCAACGGTTTTATTTCATATATTCAAATTTAATTCTTGCATAAAATTTTATTTCTAATGTAGTGCAATCAGTTATTATGTGTTAGTTACTCATTGTAGGGTAAAAAGCTAATGAAGTAGTCTCCACATATAAAAATTTAATGGTATAAACAATGCGTTTCGAACAGGTAGTGTTCTTCTTTAGATATTAACTAAAAAATACCAAATCATCAGAGAGTTATATATAGTATAAAGTAAATATAGAATAAAACAAAAATAAAATCAAATAAGGAGGAGAGTACGAACCTAAGGGTGAGTGTCTGTGGTACAACTGACTTGGAATAGGACGGACATAGGTGAGGGTATGGTCTACGTCCATGCTACTCCCAGTTAGATGTACCACAGACACTCACTCTTAGGTTTGTACTCCTTCCTTCTTTGATTTTATTTTATTTTGTACTATATTTCTGTATACTATAGATAACTTTCTGGTGTCATTGTATTTTTTAGTTAATGCCTGAGTTAGAACACTACCTGTTCGAAACGCGTTGTTTATACCATTAAATTTTTATATATGAAGACCATTTCATTATCTTTTTACCCTACAACAAATTTGATTTATCAATATCAGTTAATATTGAGTTAATATTCAGTTCGATATTCAGTTAATTATACAAGATTAAATTAAAACTTTGTAAGCCAATGTTTTGATTTAAAATTCATATTTTGAACCTTTCTATTACTCATTGAGGGTAAAATGGATAAACCAACAAAAGTCTCCACACAAATGAAGTTTTATTCAACGCGTTTCGAACACTTTGTGTTCATCATCAGGAAAACACCAAGGAAGTGGTACTGACGGGTTGGTCAAGTGAAAACAACCCGTCAATATGAATAGAGTTGTTTTCACTTGACCAACCCGTCAGTACCACTTCCTTGCTGTTTTCGTGATGATGAACACAAAGTGTTCGAAACGCGTTGAATAAAACTTCATTTGTGTGGAAACTTTTGTTGGTTTATCCATTTTACCTCAGAATGAGTAAATACCACACAATTACGGATTGCACAACTATTGATTTGTATTAACTAGTAACACAGAGACTAAGGAAACAGAATTACAACACTCAAATTTTTTTGAAGTATCAATCTTCAGGAGAAATAAAAAAGAGAAGGAGACCAAATATATTCAGGTATAATTGGAAGTAGACATTCATTTAAACATTCAATGCAAAAATATACTGGGTATTTTATTTATAACTCCCTTTTTAAAGTAATTTCAAATTTGTTCCTACTGTTCATCAATTTGTTTGAATGTATAATATTATTTATGTAAAAAAATGTTAATTTCTTTCCATTACATTTACAGTTTATTTTGTCTTTTACAGCCTGATGATTCCTGTTCATTAACTTCAGACTAACTTCCGATTGATTATGATTATTCTTGTTTATTGATTTAAAAATAAAAGTAAAATGTACTATTCGTTTAAAATAACCTAATGCGACTATGACTTTACGCATAATTTTGATTTTTCACGAAACAAAACCAATAATTTCAGGGTTATGTGTTATATTTTTTTTTTCTAATTTATCATGGTAAATTAACTTTTACTTTTTTTATGGTTGGCAGAAATATTTGTTTTAAAACAAAATTTGATGGAAATTAACTCAAGATTTAGCTACACTTGTCATGAAAAAAAAAACTTGGGTACCTGTTTAGCTGATGTTCTCTAGGTTTATATTGATTCACAGTAGCAGGTACTTCGGGAAATTCGGAGTGAGTTACCCAGCAAAAGTAATAGGCTTCTCGGAGGCGCTAATGCTAAGAAACCTTCACATAATCACGTAAAATAACAATCGATGATCAAACCACAAAGTTAGTTGGGTTTTTGACTCTGAGAGGGGTCTCCAACCGTCTCTGAACCAGTGCGATTGGTTTCCCTCCCTTATCTCTCCTGAAGACGGTCTAAACCAAAAATTAGAGACTGTAAGTGTGTTCTTTTGATTTCTCTATCTTTCTTTGTCTATATTGAACTATATTTGTCCGTTTTGGATCGTATTTTCAACGAAAAAGTATATATATATGTATGTATATGTAAATTATATATATATAAATACTTTCTCTTTTTAAAATACGATCCAGAATGGACAAGTAGAGTTCAATATACAGAAAGAAAAATAGACATTTTAAAAACACACACTTAAAATCTCTAATTTTTGGTTGAACCGTCTTCAGGAGAGATCAGAGTGGGAAACCAAGCGCACTGTATGTGTGTGTTTTTAAAATCTCTGTTTCTTTATGTACATTGAACTATCAATATATATATATAAAAAGATTTCACATAAACACGTGAAACAACAATCAATGATCAAACCACAATAAGAAATGGGAAAACAAGACTAAGATCTGGTGGTTTTTGACTCTGACGAAGACCGCTTGTTACGGTTGAAAGATCTTAGTCTTGTTTTCCCATTTCTTATTGTGGTTTGATCATTGATATATATATATATATATATATATGCTAAACTAAAGTTTATTGGGACTTGGTCAGTTCTTCAGGTTCAAAGTAAACTCTCAATGCCAACGTTCCGGTTTTTATTTAAAACTTTTTTCATACGCAGAAGTATAAGTTGTGAAACAGAAAAAAGAAGTACTACATTAAAAATTATTTTACAATGAAAGATAGTCTGTGAATTCAAACTGGACAGTTGGTTTTGGGATTCACAGACTATTTTTTTGGTAAAATAATTTTTAATGTAATACTTAGTTTTTCTTTTATATAATTTATACTTCTGCTTAAGAAAAAGGTTTTTAAATAATAACTGAAACGTTGGCATTGAGAGTTTAATTTGAACCTGAAGAACTAACCGAGTCCAGATAAACTTTTGTTTTGTTTCTTTTCCACAGTCGATACTTTTATCAATATTTATATTTATATGTATATATATTCGTATATTTGGGGAACAGGCCTTCCTTTAACACGTGAACTTTAATTTTTCGTTGTAACCTTTATAACCGTTATATTCAAATCAGCCTATTGTGCTGCTCCTAGCGACAGTTTTACCAAGAACCTTTTATTAGACTTGATAAGTCAACAAAAACTCATGAAAACGACATGAAACAAAAAAAAACTGGAAAATATAGTTTTTTTTTTAATAACTGATCTCTACAACAAAGTAATGTTATATAAAACATTACTGCGACCGATCTGACTTACAGACTTTAACTATGGGGTTGTGCAAAAACCATCCAACATTTATAAAATACAATCATTGCAATCAAAAATCCTCCGTACTATCACAAATGCTCCGTATTACGTCAAAAACTACACCCTTCATAAAGACCTAAAAAATTCCATTTATTCAAAACCTAGCCTCTGATCGTTACAAGTCCTTTCACAACAACCTTTCCTCTCACCCACATCCATTAGTACGAATCCTTACTTCCTCCTCACCTTCCCAGAATCCCCAAAGATGACTCAAGAGAAAATGGCTCAGAGATCTATTATTACAATAATATACTAATAAAAAAAAAAAAAATAAAACAATGTGAAAAGTTGAACCAGTGGGTTCTATTCTTTGTTCATGAGTATCAATGTTTTTGAGTAATCTATTACAACATATGCCTGTTACGCAGAAGATGCGTAGTTGTATATTTAATAATAAAGATGTTAAAAAAAAATAACTGATTAATTGACTATATATTTTACTTAGGTTATCAACAATATTTTTATATGATAGATTAGCATAAATACGATAGTAAATGAAAATAAACATTTTATACTTAAGCACTATTTCAGAAATTAGTCACTAATATAACATTCCATGTTTGCACAGTATACACTCAATTTATTTTGACATTATTCTATAGCAACACAAAAACTCTTTCAATTCATAATGCTCCAGAGTACAGGTTGTCTATATATATATTTTTTTTCAAGACTAATATAATCATTATATTCCTGTTTATATCGAAGTTTGGTCCAGCGTTAAACAGTAAAACACTTATAAGTCGAGTTTTCGTCTATATTTGTTGACATGTTCAAGCTACCATTTATAGAGATGAATACATTAATTTAAAAAAAATACATAATTTTCATTATTCGAATCAATACAAATAAATACTTTGCTATTATTTTAAGGTAAAAACACCAAATATATAATATTGATTGATATGAATAATAAAACTATATAAGATAAATAAATTTTGGTTGATACACTGAAGTTACAATAAAATATTTCAACGGTGTCTACGCAAATACTGTGTGTATTTGTAAATACACCTGTGCTTAGGAAGTAAAGCTAAGGTATGCATGGTGACAGGGTCGGCCAAAACTACGAGTACCTGTGGTCCAGTCACCTCCTCGTCTCTCTTACAAGTTTGAAACTATCGTCAAAATTCTTGAAACTAGGCACAGAGTTGAAATCGTTACTTTGGACATTTAGGCTAGGGTTACAATCTTTAATATATAGAGCTTCCAATATATGTAACCTGCTAGGCTCGTGGTACACTTGTAGTATGGAAGTGCCCTCAATCAGGGCCTCCCTCGTTAGTTTTACACGGTGAGCGTCCTCCGTATGGTTTTTAGGAACCCCCGTGCTCAGGTGGACAGTTAGACGCAGTGAAAGCTTCGTAGAAGTCATCCCTATGTATGAGGATGGGTGACTACGTCACTCACGTAGTGACGTCATTCACAAGGTGACTACGTTGTAGCTCCGGAGTCTCAGTTCTCGGTCTATTGTAGATATATATGGTGATCTCTTCATTTATGCCCTGAAATACAACCTGAACGAACACATGTCCATGTCAGTAAGTACTAGTAAAGTAGAAGAAATAAAAAGGAAAGTGGGAAATAATCCTCACTATAAATTTAACTCTAAACGTCAATCTAAGCTGAACTGCAAGAAGCTTTACATGATTCTGAAGAATCACACAACATTATGCTATCAACTATTGTAAATACTGTGGAAGGTTTAGATTTTTCCAGTTCTTTCAGGAGTTACGTATTTTACTTTATTCACGTTAATTACTTTTACAAGAATGATCAAGGAATTTATAAGCCTGCAGAAATAGCACTTTCTCAATTCAATTTCAAGTATGGTGTTCTTAATACATACCATACTTTTATCGACTCCGGGGCTATAGAAAAAGTGTTCCGCTACAAGGCCAAGAGTAAAGCAAATTCTACACACTGTGTTCCCTTTGAGGACCCCAATTGGAGATTAGGAGAAACAGACTACATAAATATATACAACGATATTTATCAGTTTTTAATGAGTGACAGTACCATTAGTAAAGGAAAATTACCTCCAGTTTACTCAATGCCCGACTCAGACAATCTCAATACAATTTTGAGTGCCGTCAAGAGCACTTTAAGAATACTTTGTGAAGCTTCTGGTCATGACTTCAATGACTTTCGTGTTTACGAATTGCCAGTTTTATTTAATAAATTGAGAATGAAAGCTGTAACTGATTCAAATTTCAAAACATTGGTTCCAAGATTGTTAACAGAAGCAGAGGCGAAACACGATATAGAGAAGGACGTGTACTGTTATTCAAAGAACATTGCTTGCAAATATCATGAAGATATAGACAAAAATGATGTCTGCTCCTTGTCAATTGTTACCCGTTGGGTCTATTCCATGTGCGACAGCATATTGGAATTCACTCCTGATAATATAATCCCTGGAGCTCATTGCCCAGCTGACAGTGAAACTGCATTGAAATCTGCTAAGGTCCTTAGCAGAGGTGATGAGGATGACGATTGTGAAGATTTCACAAAGAAGTTAATTCTACCTAAAATAAATAACGAAGTGAGTGACTTAATTATAATTGAAAATAACTTTTACACAGTGTCACATGAACCTCGACTTTCGACATCCAGTGGTGGTTCTACCAATTTTCAGTTACCTTCAGTTATGACTTTTTCAGGTGAAGAAAGGTAGAATCCTCTAAAGCACTATGAACTCCGCCCAGGATCAACTACTCCACTCCTAGAAACCTATCAACTGACAAGAATGTTGCCGTGAAATCATTCATTGGTAGAGAAGTTTGGTTCTGGTTTGCAAGTGCTGGACTGAATGATTATACGAGCTCCCCCTTGTCATTCCTGAAGTTATATGGACCTCAGTGAAAATAGTTTGTTGACCCTTGTTGTCGAAGCAAGAGTACTGCAGTTGAAGCACACATCATGATTAACTCAGTACAAATGGGATGAAGATGGATTCAGAGTAATGTTTAGTAGACTGTCGGTGAATATTTTTTCCTCTGGTCGAGGACAGTTACGAAGGACTAAAGAAGACGTTAACTGGCTATTCTCTGCTGGAATTCTCGGTCACCATGCATACCTTAGCTTTACTTCCTAAGCACAGGTGTATTTACAAATACACACAGTATTTGCGTAGACACCGTTGAAATATTTTATTGTAACTTCAATGTATCAACCAAAATTTATTTATCTTAACCTGATGATGGCGAATGACAGCCGAAAGCTCGTATGTATTCTTTATTTAGTTTGTTATTTTCATGATTAAAACGACATTTTAAAGAATGTGGTTTATTCAAGTGTTTTCGTGTTTGACCTAAAGTTTATTGTGTGTGTTAATGTCTTTTGCTAACCTTCTTTGGAAGCTACCAGAGTCTCACCGCAAAGTGATACGAAAACTAGAGAGTGTCAACAAGAAACTGGTCAATGCAGAAGCTGCTGCTTATTTTTATAATATATGCTTAAGGGAATACCTGCTGCCATTGTACATATATATATATATCGCGCTCCGTTCTTCGACGTGGAGAGATCTCTCTCACTTCGTCCTCTCTTCTAGTCTACTCTCCTGATGACGAACAACAGTTCGAAATATTGAATTCTGTAAGTTTTCTTTGTATTTTCTTTTCTGTGTCGTGGTTTGTGTAATTTAAAGTTTATATATATATATATATATATATATATATATATATATTGTCTCATATACATATCTTAGGTGTTGCTGGTCTGAATACTGGGCGGTGACTGAGTGTCGGCTTGGCGAGTAGCTGGTGGTTGGTCACCTAGTAGCTGCAGTGTGTGTGAAATCCCCGTGTGTTGACGATTAATTAATGGGTTGTGCTTCATGATTTTCATGGCTTCATATATTTGCAGTCTGGCTGGATCATTAATTTTCTTTAAAATGATGGTGTTTTGAACAAGGTCCTGGCGGGTGAGTTTTCTTCCATGTTCCTCGGAGGTGTATCTAGCGATGGCTCCTGCTTGCAAGTGCATTGTCAGTCGTCGTGAGAGTGTGGTCGATGTCATACCGATATATATGTATATATATATATTTCTAAAAGTTGGGAGCAGTCTTTCTTCAATGCATGCTTGCATGCTTTTAAAAACTGGATGTCTAATTAATTTTTATGTCGAACTCGGAATTAAAGACAAAATTTTGTATTTTGGAAAAATATAAGACGAAATTGAACAAAGTGGAAACTGACATCCATTTTTTAATAGCGTATTTTTATATATATATATATATATATATATATATATATATATATATATATTATATATATGCGAAAGAAAAGAGAATATTATTCTAATAAAACAATAGCTAATTGTGGGAAACATTCATTTTCTATATAATTAATGAAAATTATTAACGTAATATATATCATATCTCAAAGTAATTCATATGACATCAAAAAAAGTGATGAAGGTGATATTTAATGAAGTTGCATTATATGCAATAATACTGTGAGTGTTACTGAGTTAATGTTTTTTCTATGTTCTTAAAATAGCATATATATGATATAATTAATTTATTTTATAAATATTTTTTTTATATTTCTAATATTTTTAATATTATAATATTTATAATATTTTTAATAAATATAAAAACATTTTTTTAATTTTAATAATAATATTCGTAATGTTGAGTTAAATAACAGACAATAGCTGATTTAGGGAAACATTCATTTTTCTATACAATTAATGATAATTATTAACCTAATATATATTATATCTCAAAGTTATATAAATTTTTTGATGTCATATGAATAACTGATATTTAAGGAAGTAGCATTATATGTAATAATAAAGTGAGTGTTATTGAGTTAATTTATTTTCTATGTTCTTAAAATAGCATATATATATATGATATAATTAATTTATATTATTCCAAATACGATTAATTTTTTCAACATTGTTAATAAAAATATATTTTTTGAGATTTTTTCAAGTATCTGAAACATAATATGGTTTAATAATTTACAAAGAAGATTTCATAATGTTCAATACAATATTTGGTTTATTCTTGTTATTATGTGCTTTTAATTTTAATTATAATTGTCGTAATGTGGAGTTAAATAACATCTATTTGATGTAAATTGATGTTTTGTATAAATTGAAATGTGGCTTTGTTTATTTTTGTTGTCTAACTAACTTAGTTTACTGTTTATTTTTTTTTAAAGATATATTAGATTGTTTTATTTTTATTTGCTTCCTATAACAGGCGTGCCAACCTTGATTATAATCAATATATAATTGTTTCGGCGATTTGTTAACCATGGCAACGTGACGTAGAATATAACATTTAGGATTCTCAATGTAGAATTAGTGGCTCGCTCATTAGGTTAGGTTAGGTTGCAGTTGTAGTCCCACAAGTTAGGCCGACCATAGGATCTTTGTGATACCACACAATGAAGATTGATTCTACAGCGGGAGTTCTAAATTTTATCTAACTGAAATGTATTTAGAGTAGGGATCTTTAACGAGTACCTGATATCGTACAGGCTCGGGACCGACGCCCCCCCCGACGTGCCTTCACCTTGTCGTGGTGGGGGGGCTTAACATGCTTAAATAACGGCTTGAACTAAGAAAGGCACAACCTGGGCGGTGTGCTTGCCTGGTCCGGCGTCCAGTGGTAGCAAGCCTGCCTGTCTGCGCGCTGGTCAGGGGGCAGTCCGCCCTTGTAGGTAAAAGGTAACATTCGCTGTGGGCGCAACAGTGGCTTTAGCTGCTACCTCGGTCTCTGTCTGGGCTGGCGTCCGCTGGTGGCTAGCCCATTCAGTCGCGCGCTGGTCTAGGGGCTTGGTTCCGAGTGATCTGGTTTTGTGCTTGTCTTTTTTAAGACTTTCTTCTGCCCCAGCGAAGCTATCAGTCTCTTAGAGACTATTGGACATATGTATATATATGTATCGGCCCATGCCTACCACAAACCAGCCACAACAGTCCCGGCCTAACCAGTTGCGGCGCGTTACCGTCTGGATGTTTCTCCTACTTTCTCTCTGCACCTTTTCTTGCTACCTCTGACTCTTTCCCTAACTTACCTAATATTTGCTATCTCTCAACTCGCTATTAACTGTTACCCCTGTTTACTCGCTATTTAATCTTTCCCCTGTAATCCTTGATGATCCAATCATCAAGTAACCCTCAGTCCTTTCTAGAGACTAACTGGCAAAAGCTTAAAAGTTTTCCTTGATATAGACCGTGGAAGCCCGCTTCCGTGAAGTCCACCTTGGGCACTTCACGAGAACCGTTTCATTTTGTATCATTAATGAGGGGACGGTTGGTTCTCGTGACGTGGCGAAAGGGCTCCACATTAAAAAACATCAACCTATTCTGCTTTATCATGGTGTGGCTGAAAGGCCAAGGAACATGAATAAATCAAAACAGGCTCGGGACCGACGATTTAACGCCCTTATCCTTGGGACGCTGTACTCAGATTTATTCACCTCCCGCATGAATAAATACTATAAGACAACGTTTTTGGAATAAAAAAATTCTTTGAATCAATAATCTATTTTCTGGAATCTATACCAAGTAATAAATTTCTGTTACGAAATCCTTTTTTCTTATCAATAATTCATTTTCTTATATAACTTACTTAAATGCTATTTTTGAACATTATTGATTTATATTTTAGTTTTTTTTTTTCAATATATGATATTTATTATGAATCTTTAAAACACAAATATATTTTATTTATAATTCATTGATATATCTATATAATAATTTCTTAGTATCATAATCATAATCAAATCATATCATAATTAGTTTAACAATCATGAATAAATAAACTTATCTCTCCGTATAAATATAAAACTTCCAGACAATTCTTTGCCGTAATTAATGTATTATACAATAAAAGAAAGCCGTGTTAACATTGTTCTTGATGTAAATGTTTTGGTATCTTTAGAAACTTTGTGGAATTTGTTTTTGTTTTGCCGTATGAGATGCTGCTTTTTTTCAGAAATTTGATTTTATGATTTTGATTATTTTTTTTTAAAATTACTAATAGAGTAAGTAGGTTTATATGTATAATTGTATGTTGTTAAATTTAGGCGTTATGGAATGAGTCAGATTAGCTGAGCGGTAACGTTCTCGTCTCTAGACTGGTAGGTCTGGGGTTGGGGTTCAATACCCATTCTGGCCTTAATTAAGAGAACTCCAGATTCTATCGGAAATAGACATGTCAAGTCAGGTAATCCAGAAAAATTAATGTACATTGAACCGTCTCTCTAACTCTTTGAGTATGTATGTGTGTTGTGTTCTTTTTTCTCATGCCCTTTACTCGTACCATGAGAAAATTTATTTTAGCACAATGCTAAACTTAATGAAATACAAACATTCTATAAAATTTTGTTAAAATCATGTTTAACAATATTATTTACAAAATATTTTTACAATTCACATATTCTATCCTTTAATTTCTGTGTTATCTCTCTCTCTCTCTCTCTCTCTCTCTCTCTCTCCCTCTCCCTCTCTCTCTCCGTTTAAAACGTTTATTCTGCATGTTCCATACAAATTTACATGCATGTTATGGCATGAAAGTCTTTGTTCTTTGGATAGCAGGTAACTATGTGTAGCTCGCATGTGTAGTGTTTGTAGTAATGTGTAGCTCGCATGTGACCTATATGCAGGTGTTTAATACGTATCACATTCGTTTCTTGATTTCCTGTTCCAGTGTTCACTGCTGTCCAATCGATCCCATTATTTTCCTAAGTTGAGTGGTTTCTTTATTCCATTCGGTTTTCCACCCTGTCCATATTGCTTTTATAATATTCTTTCTGATATCATTTGGTCTCACAGCTATTATATTTCTAGTTTCTCTGTTAGTTGCTTCCTTTGCTGCTCTGTCTGCTTTATCATTTCCTTCAATACCGACATGGCTTGGTATCCAGGCAAAAGACACTTGCTTTTTCCCAATATATAGGTCATGGAGGTATTCAAATTTCTTAATAATTATAGGATCTTTTAAATTTTTGTTCTAGGTCTGTTAATGCCGACCTGGAATCTGAAAGAATCAAATGCTTTAAGTGTGATTTTGTATGGCAATAATTGATGGCTTTGTATAGGCTATTATTTCGGCTGTATAAACACTGGTTATAGGAGGCAGGACCCATGAACACTGTGTGTTGTCTACATATATCGCAGAGCCCACTCCACCTGGGGTTTGAGATCCATTTGTATATATATAGTTCAACATAGAAAAAGAAACATACAGAAATCAAAACAACACACTTACTGTCTCTAATTTTTGGTTTGAACCGTCTTCAGGAGAGATAAAAGAGGGAAACCAAGCGCACTGGTTCAGAGACGGTTGGAAACCCTCTCTCCAAGAAAAATTAAGTGTGTTCTTTTGATTTCTTTATGCTTCTTTTTTATGCTGAACTATATTTGTCCGTTTTGGATCGTGTTTTCAACAAAAAGAGTATATATATATATATAAAACTCTCCCAGCAAATTGGAGTCCGCTGGTATTTATAAAATACCGTGCAAATATTGCCATAAAATTTATAATGGTCAAACTGGTAAATCATAAAAGACACGTGTAAAAGAACACCAATATAACGTAAGTAGACAGGAAAAAAGTAGTGCCTTATTCTTGCATATAAAAAATGAAAATCATCATATTGATTGAACAGGAGCTAAATCTATTCCCTATGAAAAATCAACGTTGTTAAGAAATATTATTGAATCGTCTCTAATTAAATTTAATAGATCAAATATTATAAACATTAGTAACGGTCTCTTCAAAACTTGATACTTTCGTCACGAGGGCAATAGCCTCTTCAAAGAGGGTTGACAGATAGCGGATAGTTTTTTACTTTTTCTTACTGTACTCCTTTGTTTCCCCAAACATCCCTTTCTGGACATTAGTCCTTTCCTGTGTTTTCACCCTTTTAGAATACCACTCTTCCCTCCCACTCTTCTCAACTATTCACCAGATGTTTTCTGCATCTAGTGTTCAGTTCAGTTTTTGACTCTGACGAAGACCGCTTGTTACGGTTGCAAGATCTTAGTCTTGTTTTCCCATTTCTTATTGTGGTTTGATCATTGATTGTTATTTCACGTGTTTATGTGAAATCTTTATATATATATATATATATATATATATTATATAGATAAAAAGATTTCACATAAACACGTGAAACAACAATCAATGATTAAACCACAATAAGAATGGGAAAACAAGACTAAGATCTTTCAACCGTAACAAGCGGTCTTCGTCAGAGTCAGCACAGGAAAGGACTAATGTACAGAAAGGACATTTTTTCTTACTGTACTCCTTTTTTCCCCCAAACATCCCTTTCTGGACATTAGTCCTTTCCTGTGCTTTCACCCTTTTAAAATACCACTCTTCCCTCCCAGTCTTCTCAACTCCTCACCAGATGTTTTCTGCATCTAGTGTTCAGTTGGGTTTTTGACTCTGACGAAGACCGCTTGCTACGGTTGAAAGATCTTAGTCTTAGTCTTAGTCTTAGTTCTTATTGTGGTTTGATCATTGATTGTTATTTCACGTGTTTATGTGAAATCTTTATATATATATATATATATATATATATATTATATATATATATAACTGAGTAGCAGTTTGCTTCTCAACGCGAGTACTTCGCACTTCTTCCCGATGACGACGGATGTCGAAATATCGAAGTGAGTTTTGTAGTGTCTTTCTGTGTTCTTTTCTATGTGTTAAAGTATTATATATAATATATATATATATATATATATATATTTATATATTATATATAGACGGTCTCCAACCGTCTCAGAACTGGTGCGCTTGGTTTCCCTCTCTTATCTCTCCTGAAGACGGTTCAAACCGAAAATATGAGACTGTAAGTGTGTTCTTTTGATTTCTCTATGTTTCTTTGTCTATATTGAACTCTATATATATACTCGTATATATTCTTAATTTGGTTCTTCATTTCCTTCCCTCCTTTCCCGCTTGGTGGTAAGTGGTGGGGTACTGGCTGCGGTCTCCGAGTTCAGTACCGCCCTGTCTTCCTGCGGGACTCTTCGCTCTTCGCACCTCCTGATGACGACTATGGTCGAAATATCGATGTGAGTTATATCTGTGTCTTTCTGTGTGTTTCCTTCGTTTTGAATTTATTTTATAATATATATATATATATAATATTTGTATTCTCTATATTTATTTACCAACTCTTTGAACAGATCATTATGCATAAACGGCGAGTGTCAACTTTTGGACATTTTCCCAAAATGATAGTCACCTTTGGTAAGAGCCAGGGAGGGATGAATCTTCATAAGTAAGAACCTTCACTTTTTGATGGCAAATTTCCTCATCAATTCTCTTTCTCTGATACTTGATGGCCGAGTCCTGTTCTGAAGATGAAAGTATTCGTCTAATTTTTCTCGTTTTAAGAAGAAAAAAGTGGTTAAGCTCTGATCTTAGACCTTCAACATACGTAAGGGTTGAGCATATCTCGTCTGTATTTTTTTTTGGCATAATCCCTGGTAAGAAAGAACTTTCACTTTTTGATAGAAAATTTTCTCATCAATTCTCATCCTCTGATATTTAACAGTTGAGTCCGGTCCTAAAGACGAAAGTATTCGTCCAATTCCCTCTAATTTAGGAAGTCGTTAATGAGATAG
>JAPFBL010001492.1:0-11533 GCA_026182355.1 Hermatobates lingyangjiaoensis | reverse complement strand
AGAAACACAAAAGACAAAAGACAACAAAAAGACACAAAAGACACAAAAGACAGACACAAAAAGACACAAAGACAGACACAAAAGACCAAAGACAGACACAAAAGACACAAAGACAGACACAAAAGACACAAAGACAGACACAAAAGACACAAAGACAGACACAAAAGACACAAAGACAGACACAAAAGACACAAAGACAGACACAAAATACACAAAGACAGACACAAAAGACACAAAGACAGACACAAGAGACACAAAGACAGACACAAAAGACACAAAGACAGACACAAAAGACACAAAGACAGACACAAAAGACAGAAAGACAGACACAAAAGACACAAAGACAACACAAAAGACACAAAGTCAGACACAAAAAACACAAAGACAGACACAAAAGACACAAAGACAGACACAAAAGACACAAAGACAGACACAAAAGACACAAAGACAGACACAAAAGACACAAAGACAGACACAAAAACACACAAAGACAGACACAAAAGAACACAAAGACAGACACAAAAAAACACAAAGACAGACACAAAAGACACAAAGACAGACACAAAAGACACAAAGACAGACACAAAAGACACAATGACAGACACAAAGAGACACAAAGACAGACACAAAAGACACAAAGACAGACACAAAAGACACAAAAACAGACACAAAAGACACAAAGAAACACAAAAGACACAAAACAGACACAAAAGACACAAAGACAGACACAAAAGACACAAAGACAGAACAAAAGACACAAAGACAGACACAAAAGACACAAAGACAACACAAAAGACACAAAGACAGACACAAAAGACACAAAGACAGACACAAAAGACACAAAGACAGACACAAAAGACACAAAGACAGACACAAAAGACACAAAGACAGACACAAAGACAGACACAAAAGACACAAAGACAGAAACAAAAAGACACAAAGACAGACAAAAAAACACACAGACAGACACAAAAGACACAAAGACAGACAAAAAGACACAAAGACAGACACAAAAGACACAAAGACAGACACAAAAACACAAAGACAGACACAAAAGACACAAAGACAACACAAAAGACACAAAGACAGACACAAAAGACACAAAGACAGACACAAAAGACACAAAGACAGACACAAAAGACAAAAAGACAGACACAAAAGACACAAAGAAGACACAAAAGACACAAAGACAGACAAAAAAGACACAAAGACAGACACAAAAGACACAAAGACAGACACAAAAAACAAAGACAGACACAAAATACACAAAGACAGACACAAAAGAACAAAGACATACACAAGAGACACAAAGAAGACACAAAAGACACAAAGACAGACACAAAAGACACAAAGACAGACACAAAAGACACAAAGACAGACACAAAAGACACAAAGACAGACACAAAAACACAAAGACAGACACAAAAGACACAAAGACAGACACAAAAGACACAAAGACAGACACAAAAGACACAAAGACAGACACAAAAGACACAAAGACAGACACAAAAACACAAAGACAGACACAAAAGACACAAAGACAGACACAAAAGACACAAAGACAGACACAAAACACAAAGACAGACACAAAAGACACAAAGACAGACACAAAAGAGGAAAGACAGACACAAAAGACACAAAGACAGACACAAAAACACAAAGTCAGACACAAAAAACACAAAGACAGACACAAAAGACACAAAGACAGACACAAAAGACACAAAGACAGACACAAAAGACACAAAGACAGACACAAAAGACACAAAGACAGACACAAAACACACAAAGACAGACACAAAAGACACAAAGACAGACACAAAAAAAAACAAAGACAGACACAAAAACACAAAGACAGACACAAAAGACACAAAGACAGACACAAAAGACACAAAGACAGACACAAAAGACACAAAGACAGACACAAAAGACACAAAGACAGACACAAAAGACACAAAGACAGACACAAAAGACACAAAGACAGACACAAAAGACACAAAGACAGACACAAAAGACACAAAGACAGACACAAAAGACACAAAGACAGACACAAAAGACACGGAAAGACAGACACAAAAGACACAAAGACAGACACAAAAGACACAAAGTCAGACACAAAAAACACAAAGACAGACACAAAAGACACAAAGACAGACACAAAAGACACAAAGACAGACACAAAAGACACAAAGACAGACACAAAAGACACAAGACAGACACAAAAGACACAAAGACAGACACAAAAGACACAAAGACAGACACAAAAGACACAAAAAGACACAAAAGACAGACAACAAAAAGACACAAAGACAGAACAAAACAAAAGACAACAAAAAGACACAAAGACAGACACAAAAGACACAAAGACAGACACAAAAGACACAAAGACAGACACAAAAGACACAAAAAGACAGACACAAAAGAAACAAAGACAGACACAAAAGAAACAAAGACAGACACAAAAGACACAAAGACAGACACAAAAGACACAAAGACAGACACAAAAGACACAAAGACAGACACAAAAGACACAAAGACAGACACAAAAGACACAAAGACAGACACAAAAGACACAAAGACAGACACAAAAGACACAAAACAGACACAAAAGACACAAAGACAGACACAAAAGACACAAAGACAGACACAAAAGACACAAAGAAGACACAAAAGACACAAAGACAGACACAAAAACACAAAGACAGACACAAAAGACACAAAGACAGACACAAAAGACACAAAGCAGACACAAAAAACACAAAGACAGACACAAAAGACACAAAGACAGACACAAAAGACACAAAGACAGACACAAAAGACACAAAGACAGACACAAAAGAACACAAAGACAGACACAAAAACACAAAGACAGACACAAAAACACAAAACAGACACAAAAAAACACAAAGACAGACACAAAAGACACAAAGACAGACACAAAAGACACAAAGACAGACACAAAAGACACAAAGACAGACACAAAAACACAAAGACAGACACAAAAGACACAAAGACAGACACAAAAGACACAAGACAGACACAAAGACACAAGACAGACACAAAAGACACAAAAGACACAAAGACACAAAAAACACAAAGACAGACACAAAAGACACAAAGACAGACACAAAAGACACAAAGACAGACACAAAAGACACAAAAGACACAAAGACAGACACAAAAGACACAAAGACAGACACAAAAGACACAAAGACAGACACAAAAGACACAAAGACAGACACAAAAGACACAAAGACAGACACAAAAGACACAAAGACAGACACAAAAGACACAAAGACAGACACAAAAGACACAAAGACAGACACAAAAGACACAAAGACAGACACAAAAGAAACAAAGACAGACACAAAAGACACAAAGACAGACACAAAAGACACAAAGACAGACACAAAAGACACAAAGACAGACACAAAAACACAAAGACAGACACAAAAGACACAAAGACAGACACAAAAGACACAAAGACAGACACAAAAGACACAAAAGACACAAAGACAGACACAAAAGACACAAAGACAGACACAAAAGACACAAAAGACACAAAGACAGACACAAAAGACACAAAGACAGACACAAAAGACACAAAGACAGACACAAAAAACACAAAGACAGACACAAAAAATTACAAAGACAGACACAAAAGACACAAAGACAGACACAAAAGACACAAAGACAGACACAAAAGACACAAAGACAGACACAAAAGCACAAAGACAGACACAAAAGACACAAAGACAGACACAAAAGACACAAAGACAGACACAAAAGACAAAAAGACAGACACAAAAGACACAAAGACAGACACAAAAGACACAAAGACAGACACAAAAGACACAAAGACAGACACAAAAGACACAAAGACAGACACAAAAGACACAAAGAGAGACACAAAAGACACAAAGACAGACACAAAAGACACAAAGACAGACACAAAAGACACAAAGACAGACACAAAAGACACAAAGACAGACACAAAAGACACAAAGACAGACACAAAAGACACAAAGACAGACACAAAAGACACAAAGACAGACACAAAAAAACACAAAGACAGACACAAAAGACACAAAGACAGACACAAAAGACACAAAGACAGACACAAAAGACACAAATGACAGACACAAAAGACACAAAGACAGACACAAAAGACACAAAGACAGACACAAAAGACACAAAGACAGACACAAAAGACACAAAGACAGACACAAAAGACACAAAGAGACACAAAAGACACAAAGACAGACACAAAAGACACAAAGACAGACACAAAAGACACAAAGACAGACACAAAAGACACAAAGACAGACACAAAAGACACAAGACAGACACAAAGACAGACACAAAGACAAGACACAAAAGACACAAAGACAGACACAAAAAAACACAAAGACAGACACAAAAGACACAAAGACAGACACAAAAGACACAAAGACAGACACAAAAGACACAAAGACAGAGACAAAAGACACAAAGACAGACACAAAAGACACAAAGACAGACACAAAAGACACAAAGACAGACACAAAAGACACAAAGACAGACACAAAAGACACAAAGACAGACACAAAAGACACAAAGACAGACACAAAAGACACAAAGACAGACACAAAAGACACAAAGACAGACACAAAAGACACAAAGACAGACACAAAAGACACAAAGAGAGACACAAAAGACACAAAGACAGACACAAAAGACACAAAGACAGACACAAAAGACACAAAGACAGACACAAAAGACACAAAGACAGACACAAAAGACACAAAGACAGACACAAAAACACAAAGACAGACACAAAAGACACAAAGACAGACACAAAAAAACACAAAGACAGACACAAAAAACACAAAGACAGACACAAAAGACACAAAGACAGACACAAAAGACACAAAGACAGACACAAAAGACACAAAGACAGACACAAAAGACACAAAGACAGACACAAAAGACACAAAGACAGACACAAAAGACACAAAGACAGACACAAAAGACACAAAGACAGACACAAAAGACACAAAAGACACAAAGACAGACACAAAGGCACAAAGACAGACACAAAAGACACAAAGACAGACACAAAAGACACAAAAGACACAAAGACAGACACAAAGACAAACACAAAAGACACAAAGACACAAAAAACACAAAGACAGACACAAAAGACACAAAGACAGACACAAAAGACACAAAGACAGACACAAAAGACACAATGACAGACACAAAAGACACAAAGACAGACACAAAAGACACAAAGACAGACACAAAAGACACAAAGACAGACACAAAAGACACAAAGACAGACACAAAAGACACAAAGACAGACACAAAAGACACAAAGACAGACACAAAAGACACAAAGACAGACACAAAAGACACAAAGACAGACACAAAAGACACAAAGACAGACACAAAAGACGGAAAGACAGACACAAAAGACACAAAGACAGACACAAAAGACACAAAGTCAGACACAAAAAACACAAAGACAGACACAAAAGACACAAAGACAGACACAATAGACACAAAGACAGACACAAAAGACACAAAGACCGACACAAAAGACACAAAGACAGACACAAAACACACAAAGACAGACACAAAAGACACAAAGACAGACACAAAAAAACACAAAGACAGACACAAAAGACACAAAGACAGACACAAAAGACACAAAGACAGACACAAAAGACACAATGACAGACACAAAAGACACAAAGACAGACACAAAAGACACAAAGACAGACACAAAAGACACAAAGACAGACACAAAAGACACAAAGACAGACACAAAAGACACAAAAGACACAAAGACAGACACAAAGACAAACACAAAAGACACAAAGACACAAAAAACACAAAGACAGACACAAAAGACACAAAGACAGACACAAAAGACACAAAGACAGACACAAAAGACACAAAGACAGACACAAAAGACACAAAGACAGACACAAAAGACACAAAGACAGACACAAAAGACACAAAGACAGACACAAAAGACACAAAGACAGAGACAAAAGACACAAAGACAGACACAAAAGACACAAAGACAGACACAAAAGACACAAAGACAGACACAAAAGACACAAAGACAGACACAAAAGACACAAAGACAGACACAAAAGAAACAAAGACAGACACAAAAGACACAAAGACAGACACAAAAGACACAAAGACAGACACAAAAGACACAAAGACAGACACAAAAGACACAAAGACAGACACAAAAGACACAAAGACAGACACAAAAGACACAAAGACAGACACAAAAGACACAAAGACAGACACAAAAGACACAAAAGACACAAAGACAGACACAAAAGACACAAAGACAGACACAAAAGACACAAAAGACACAAAGACAGACACAAAAGACACAAAGACAGACACAAAAGACACAAAGACAGACACAAAAAACACAAAGTCAGACACAAAAAATTACAAAGACAGACACAAAAGACACAAAGACAGACACAAAAGACACAAAGACAGAGACAAAAGACACAAAGACAGACACAAAAGTCACAAAGACAGACACAAAAGACACAAAGACAGACACAAAAGACACAAAGACAGACACAAAAGACACAAAAGACACAAAGACAGACACAAAAGACACAAAGACAGACACAAAAGACACAAAGACAGACACAAAAGACACAAAGACAGACACAAAAGACACAAAGACAGACACAAAAGACACAAAGACAGACACAAAAGACACAAAGACAGACACAAAAGACAAAAAGACAGACACAAAAGACACAAAGACAGACACAAAAGACACAAAGACAGACACAAAAGACACAAAGACAGTCACAAAAGACACAAAGACAGACACAAAAGACACAAAGACAGACACAAAAGACACAAAGACAGACACAAAAGACACAAAGAAAGACACAAAAGACACAAAGACAGACACAAAAGACACAAAGACAGACACAAAAGACACAAAGACAGACTACAAAAGGAACCGAATTGGCAGCCGCTTTTTTTAGCCTCCAGGTGACTTGCTAACTGGCCCAGCATAAGTGTTTCATGACACTTGCCCATTGACGGTAGCAAACATATGGGCCTGTATGATGACGCCCTGGATGGGTCTTTATCGCCTCCTTTGACCAGCATGACGACATCAGCCTTCTTACACGCTACCGGAAGTACCCCAGTTTGAAGCAGTCCCGGTAAATCTGCACGAGGCCATCCTCAATGACCGGGAACGCTTTCTTGACATGTATGGGCTGGAGCTCGTCAGGACCAGGAGCCTTGAAATTGCCCTGTCTGCTAAGGGCAGCCTTCACGTCCTGCGAGCCCCTTTCGCATACCTCCCCCGTCCTGGGGGCTCTTCACATATAGCCCTTGTACACCGATGGCTTTCTCGTTCGCTGTTTATATCATCCATGGGGTAGCATTCCTCAAGTAGCATGGCTGCCCTTTCCCTCAAGTCGTATATATGATGTTCTTCGCACTTCAGGTCTCTAGCCGCTCTCTCTACGCTCACCTTTCCGTATGCGATCTTATAGGCCAGTCCCCACAAGTTGGACTCCAGACCAGATACGAAATTTTGCCATGATTCCCGCTTATGTTTTTCGCATTCTTTTCGGAATTTCTTCCTGGAGGTTATGAACGTTTTGTAGTTTTCTTTCCTTGCTGAATGGTCCCTACTTCTTTGAAATTTCCGTCTAAGACGGACGACGTCTTTTTAAACCTTGTTAGGGACTCATTCCACCATGGCACCCTCCTCTGCCTTGCACGACTGTATCCATTAACTTTTACCGCAGTATTGTACATAACCTCCGTAATCATCTGGATCTTGAAGTCCAAATCTTGTGTAGACAGAGCCTCGATGCACAAGTACTCCTTGATACAGCTATACTGTGCCTCGAGCTCATTGCAGAAGCCATTCCAGTCTACCCCTCTCACTCTTAATCTTTGCGCAGACTGCACAGGCCTGGCGAGCGAGAGAGTGAGTACAATGGGGTTATGGTCCCCTAGGGGGAGGTCATCTACCACCCTCCAGCTAGTAATTTTACCGAACATCCCACTCGTAACTGCAGTAACGTCGATCCAGGAGCTGCCATTAGGGCCCTCGAAAGTGGGACCGGATCCTGGGTCGTTGACGACAGTCAACCCGTATCTCCGGAAGAGGTCAAGGACTTCATTTCCATCGTTGGTAGCCCTGTCGGGGCCCCAAGCCATGTGCCGTACATTAAAATCCCCCATGAGCACTATTTCTTTGTTCCTGAAGTGGGTCAGGGCACGTTCCAATATAGGCAGGGTGTTACTTATTGGCTCTCCGTATTGTCTATAATATGACATCAGTGCGAAGTCATAGCCAGGACCCTTGACCACGCACGATGTTACATATTTTCCGGAGGCGCGGCCAACCTCACAGACATCTATACCCTCACGGATGAACTTTATAACTGTTAGAGGTCTTCATTTGTTCCGAAGATTAGCTTCCTCGCAGTCCTGTCCCCTTGGCGCTACCATAGTTCCAAGGCTCCTGCAAAACTATGGCGGAGGCATTAATTCTGGACCCAAAAGCCGTGAGTTGTTCGGTCACGGACCGCGACTTGCAGACGTTTTGCTGGATGATAGTGAACCTATCCATGCAATTTCATTTTCATGGTCCGCACTTCACGTTTCCTTACTGGACAGGACTTGGCATATGCCCCGTGGTCCACACAAGGCAAGCGCATCTTCTTACAGTTTGCGCAGGTTGTCTTCGTCTTATCCGGGCAGTCTCGGGACTCGTGCTCACCTGCGCAGTGGCCGCAAATGGGGGCACTGCTGGTACACCTCGTTGCAACGTGTCCGAAGGCCAGACACCTGAAACACTGGCTAACTTCATTATATTTACTAATAGGGCAAACTTGCCAGTCTATTCGTAAACTCTCTTTACTTAGTATTTTTTCCGCCTTTGCCCTATTTAGGGCGCATATGACTGTCACCTTCTCGTATGCCTTGTTGCCTACTCTGAAGAGCGGTTTGATATCGCCTACTTCAATATCCTCATTATTGGCGACCAATTGGGCCGCTAACTCCTCAAAGGTTGCCTCAGAGGGAACTGCTCTTAGCTGAATTCTCGGGGCTAGAGGTCTTATACCCCTAACTTCCACACCACAATCTAAGATTCTTATTCCCTCACTGAGCTTCGCGGCTTCCTCAGGGGAGTCGGTAACAATCATGATGCCACCCTTACTAAGATTCCTTACAGTATTAACCTTTACCCCCAGAGTCGAGGGATTTATTTTTCGCTTAATAATTTCCTTTAATTCTGCAGCGGGCTTTTCTCCTTCCCTGTGGCAGGCAATTACCACATTCTCCCTTGGCGCAAGGAATATGTCTTTGAGGGGCGAGACATCTCGGTAGGGGGAGGGGGGGTTGGGTCAGTCCCCTTTTTCTCCTCTCGCCTTCTCCTTCTTCTCTTCTTCGACTGAGTCCACTCAGGTGGTTCCTCTCCAGCAGGGATCGTACCCAAATACCGCGGTACACCTCCACTTTGGCCTTGATTTGACTCATTTGTTGCATCTTTCCTTACGGCCTCAGCAAAAGTTTTTACTGCTTTCTCAGGTCTTAGGCTCTTATCCTTTTTTTCCGCCCGCCTCAATTCCAGATGACAAGGCTCTAGGGCCGCCTCAACTGGAGCAGGCTGGGACTTACTTACTGCCTGTATTCTGCCTTCTGCCGACCGTGCAAAATTTTCTACCTGAGTGGACACTTGCTCCTTAACTGCCACCAGAATTTCATTTTTTAGCTCAAAGAGAGTAGTAGCCACTTCCTCTCTCACTTTTCTGGTGATCCTCATCTCATAGTCGATTGGAGTACCTCCGCCTCTATAATTGTCAAAGTTCGCCTTCACAGTTCCAGCCAAGGCCCTGATTTCGTCCATTTCCATGGCGAACTGCAAACTTGCCCTTTTCAGCCCGGCAAAGTGCTCGATCTGGCCAGGGTTTTCCTCCTCAAGATTCTTAATGCATTTGTTGAGCATGCATATCGATGTCATAGCTTGGTCAAGTTTCCCATATATTCGCCCCACGTTCATGTCAAAGTCTACCACATGCGACAGTGGGTCCCTATCGCATGTGGCATCCACACTACTCCAATTTCCTTGCGCCTTGGGTTCCTCCGTTGGCTGCTCTGAGTCAGGGGACGCCATTCTGCCTCTTTTCGTTTCCGTCCGGGACATGCTCTCACGGTCTCTTTTCTTAGTCTCCGGAGTTGCCATGAGGTCTTCCAGGAACTTGAGATTGTCTGTAGATAAACCTCCCTTTTTGGGGGTAGTGGAAGCTTCTGGGTTTTTCTGCAAACCACACGCAGCGACCTCACTATTCCTTCTTGGCGCAACACTTAATTTTCCTGACTCACATACAACCCTCTTGTCGGCGGATAGTCTCTTCGACCCATCCGTGGGAGCAGACGAGGGCTTGCCCATTGAAGTCCTTGCAAATTTCCCATCTGCACCCCTCGGCCGGGGTTAGCAGCCTTAGTTGGGCTTCGCGTCTTATCCTCAGTTAAGCTTACCTTTGGAGATTTCATCGTCAGATCTTCGCTCCTGCAGGAGGTCGATTTCAGCTCAGCCTTTGGAGACTTGCCACTCATGCTGCTAGATTCTCCTTGCTCTCCTGAACAAGATGACGTTTTCCCCGTACCTGTAGCCCCACCTGGAGCCGAGATAATCGCGTTTGAAGCACAGGTCAAAGTGCAAACTGAAAATTTTTTGGCTTACGGGTTTGGCCCAGCGGGCCGGAAAAGCTGGGAAATTGTCAGGGGGGGTAAGGAATTAAAAATGCGTGAGGGCCCGATATGAAAAAATTAAGGGGGGGGGGAGTAAAATGGAAAAAACACAAAAAACACTGAAAAACGAAAAAATAAGGGTTCGATAACTGCTAAGACTATGCAATAAGAAGGTGCTCTACGCGCTGTTGCGCACTCTTTTAGACAACTTGAGAGAAAAAATCCGCAGGGGGGGTGCTCTCACCAACACCGAAGGTCCAGGATATCGCCGTACCCGGACAAGTCCCGCGCGCGACGACTGACGGCACGACACTAACCACCTCTAACCTGTTTTGATATTAGAACGTGTACCCAGCCTTACGGCCATAACACGTATAATAGCAACGCAGATCGATGCCTTTTTTACGTGAAAACTCTTTCGCCGCATCTTGGGACAAAAGCCCTAGCCTAAGATAGAGGCAAACAGCCTCCGAGATACGCCCAAGGTGGACCACACGGAGGCGAGTTTCCACGACACCACATCACATAAATGAAAAGAAAATACCACTACTAAAAAATGTTTAAGGTTTACAAAATAAAAAAAAAAACTTAACTTCATCGAGATCTTCGAAACACAGATTAAATCCAAAAATAAAAGATGTCTTCCTACCAAACAAAAAATAAAAACTTTCACTTTTCACATTAGTTTATCTTGGAGGCGGTATCCCCTGCGCTCCTCTGATTCTTCTTATGTCGCTTATGAACTTCATAAAAGCTTGTTTATGCCTGGTAAGCG
>JAPFBL010001491.1:0-12453 GCA_026182355.1 Hermatobates lingyangjiaoensis | reverse complement strand
GGTTGTATCGGGGTAACACCCGAATGAACACTAGATGGGAGCTGCATAGAGCTATAAATGTAATTGCTAATAAATATTGTAGATATACTTAATAAAAATTTAATTAATACATGTAAATGAAGAATAGTGCATATGAATTTGAAGATAGTTTACATTATAAATACTTTTAAAGTTATAATGTCTCTGACAAGACATCTAGCCGCAAGAATTAAAAGTAGCATTATTAAATTTGCCGTAACTCCGCTTTGACTATTTAAAGAGTTAGATTTTAAATAAACTACAAAAGTCAATGTTCATTGCTATATTTCGGTCATCGCTATAGTCACCTTTAGATTGTCTATATTTTTATTTACAAGATGCGTACAATTTTAAAACTTTTAAATTTCCTTTTTTAATAACGCTTTCATATTTTTCAGTATTTAGAATGGAAGTGGATTTTTAATTGCATTGTCGTAAAATTTAATATTTTAAATAAAATAATTTTTATTATATTGTAGTACAATATTTATTTGATGTAATTTGTTAAAATAAAATGTATCGCTAGTTTAAATTAGCTCTTCACAAATCTGCTTTTACTCATTAATTAACCACTATTAAATGGTTGTTTCTTTTGTAGAGGAATTTGATTTTGGTAAAATTTGTGTTTTACTGGTTATTAGGAATTTAAAGAAAGGTTTTAAAAGGAAGGAGACGCGATGAATTTAAAGAAGACTGTTTGAGAGTGATGCACGATGGTTAATAGACGGAATGGCGCCAAAATGACTGGCATGGGTATCTGAGGCTTCTATCGATGAGAGGGGGTGGGGGGGGGGGGGGGGAAAGGCTTTGTTGGGTGACGTTTCCTGTAAGCAAGACAGATGGTTTAACAAATGAGACCAGTGGAGAGAAGCATTGTAGAATGGAATGGTGAGGGGGCGAGTAAACAGGAGGCATCACAACCTGTAAAACAGAGGCTTCCCTGTGGAAGAACCTAACCATAACATCCTTTCTGTCTATCGCCACCTGTCCACCTCTAGTCTTGCTCCTGTATCTCACTCAGGCCAGCCACAACCCCCTGCCTTTCTTATTACATTACACTAGTCTTTAGACCATTGCTAAAACTAATCTCATACGTTTGTATGAGGGATCATGAAAGCAAGACAAATCTCGTTTTGAACAGTTAAGTAAGAATTTCTGGACTGCTAGAAAGAGTTCTCTATTTCTCATTGTTACTGTTTCGATTTTCATTTAAAACATTATATAAAAAATTTAAATGTTGACAAAATTTGATAAAATTTCATATTATATATATAATATATATATATATTTATATATATATATATTTGTATAGGTTGGCAGCAAATCTTTTGGAGGCATACTTTGTTGAAATGTACCGCAGCTTCGGTATTAACGACTTTTAAACTAAGTTGTTCCCGTCTCCTTTTAAAAATACTAATTTTAAAAACACACAGAGCATATAATATATATATATATATATAACAGATTCAATAATATATACCGTTTGATAGAATAGGTGTTTTCTCTAATCGGGGTTCGGTCAATTTCCAGGATAAAAATCAAATCTCGTTGCCAACGTTTCGATTTTATTTAAAACCTTTTTCATAGGCAACGGTTTTTTTCGGTTTTTAAATAAAACCGAAACGTTGGCAACGAGAGTTTGATTTTTTATCCTGGAAAATTGACCGAACCCCGATTAGAGAACAACCTATTCTATCAAACGGTCGATATATTATTGAATCTGTTATATATACTTTGGGTTTATATAAGAAGAAAATGGGTTTTTATGAGGATGTAAGAAGAGTATATGGAGAAGATGCCTACGAAAAAAGGTTTTAAATAAAACCGAAACGTTGGCAACGAGAGTTTGATTTTTTATCCTGGAAAATTGACCGAACCCCGATTAGAGAACACACCTATTCTATCAAACGGTCGATATATTATTGAATCTGTTATATATACATTTGGGTTTATATAAGAAGAAATATGGGTTTTTATGAGGATATAAGAAGAGTATATGGAGAAGATGCCTATGAAAAAGGTTTTAAAATAAAACCGAAACGTTGGCAACGAGAGTTTGATTTTTTATCCTGGAAAATTGGACCGAACCCCGATTAGAGAACACACACTATATATATATATATATATAATATATATATAAATATATAAACTAGAATTTAAAAAGAACACATAGAAAGGAAATCACTGAACTCACTACTATATTTCGATGTCCTCGTCTTCAGGAAAAGAAGTGAATCGCTCCAAAGGCTGATAACGACTGAAGATAACGTCTGAAGACGAGGACATCGAAATATAGTAGTGAGTTCAGTGATTTCCTTTCTATGTGTTCTTTTTAAATTCTAGTTTATTCAGTTCGAAGAATCGTTATATATAATATATATATATACATACCATGATTTGTTTTCTTGACCCAATATTTATATGATGTAATAAAAAATAAAAATTACATCATATATATATTAGTATAAATAGGGAGCAGACCTTCTTTTATACAAATAAAAGTGATAAAAGTGACTTAGTGATATTTATTTTTTAGTGAACAATTTTATTTAGCTTACTGTTATGTTTACATACTTGTTCGATGAAAATAGTTTTGTTTTGTGATGGCTGAAAATAGTTTCTGAAGATGGTTGGAGACAGCCGAAACATGTCAAATGTTAATCAATAAATAATGATGGCCAACCAGAGTTTTACTCAAATAATTCACTAACTAAATCAAGATGATTTGAAATTATCAAGAAAATTCAAAAAACTGCTCAAAAGAAAGGTATGTTTGATTAAGGCAATTGACTTTAACACAATATATATATATATTTATATATAAAGATTTCACATTAACAAGTGAAATAACAATCAATGATCAAACCACAATAAGAAATGGAAAAACAAGACTAAGAACTTTCAACCGTAACAAGTGGTCTTCATCAGAGTCAAAAACCCAACTGAGTTTTCATATTTCATATGATTCATATATATATATATAAAATAAAATAAATTCAAAACGAAGGAAACACCGCCCTGAAGGTACCGCCCTGTCTTCCTGCGGGACTCTTCGCTCTTCACACCTCCTGATGACGACGATGGTCGAAATATCGATGTGAGTTATGTCTGTGTCTTTCTGTGTGTTTCCTTCGTTTTGAATTTATTTTATTTTAAAAAAGTCCGCTGGACCGTTTCTTTTAATTGTATATATATATAAATATAGTTGTTAGAAAACCATAATCTAGTAGTGTATGCAACAATTGAGGGTCAACCTGAACGTTGTCGCAACCCTGCTAGAACCTGCTTTTGGTTTTGCATTCACTTGTATTGTTTCCTGTTTATTTATGTTAAAATAGTTATGTTCAGGTTTTTTTTTCTTTTAAGGATTGTTATATTCACTTATTACGATTTTGACAAAGTGTTAGACCCGAAGATGACCTATGATGGTTGAAAGCTTGTCTGTTTTAACATGTGAGAATTTTATTAAAGTCGTTTTTCTACATGCTTTCTTAATAGTTTTGTTTGTCACGTTGACATGTCTCTGGCCCATTTTATATGGAAATTACCTCCAGCACATCGATGGTAAGGAAAATCGAGGCTATCAGCAGAAAGGTCGTAAATGCAGAAGCTGCTGCACATTTTAATTCCATTTGTTTACAAGAAGATCTGCTGCCCACTTATACTAATATATATATATTTGAATAAAATGAAACGTCCGTGTGGACAATAAAAACTTTAACAAATAGGAAAGAACACAGAAAGTCACTACAGAACTGACTGATATTTCGGCATCCGTCGTCATCAGGAAGAAGTGCGAAGCACTTGCGTTGAGTAGCTACTGAGTAGCAGTTTGTTTCTCAACACGAGTGAGAAACACTCGTTTCAATGTCAACATAACCTTGACTTTAGCAGGTTTCCTTCACACTGCTTTTAAATACACTACCGTACTACGGTAGTAGTACTTATATTACTTATATAAGTATATATATATATATATATAGTTGAATGTACAAAAAGAAACATAGAGAAATCAAAAGCACACACTTACAGTCTCTAATTTTCAGTTTGAACCATCTCCAGGAGAGATAAGAGAGGGAAACCAAGCGCACTGGTACAGAGATGGTTGGAGACCAACAATGTTGCCGCATGCGCGCCCGGTCACAGAGAATAAGGTAAACAGGAATCAATTTATAATTAAACTTAATTAGTGAAATATGAAAAAATAATAAATAAATAAAAGAAAAAAATGAGGGATGAATAGAGAAATAAATAAAAGTACGGTTCAAACCAAAAATTAGAGACTCTAAGTGTGTGCTTTTAATTTCTCTATGTTTTTTTTCTACATTGAACTATATTTATACGTTTTGGATCGTATTTCCAACAAAAAAATATACATATATGTATACATGATTCACATCTTCACTCCTGTGTTCCTAACTCTCCTGAAGACGGTAAGACAGCCGAAATGATCGAGAACCGTGAATGTTAGTCTCTTTTTTGTGTTTCTAGGTGTAACTTTAATTTTATATATATATATATATATATATATTATTAATATAATTCATTTTTAATATATATTAATATTTAATATTTTTTATAGTAGTAGTATATATTAATCTTTATTAATCCATTTAATCTATTTATACTATTGACTATCTCATTGATTTTGTATGACATGTCACTTGGCCAGCTCCTTTTCCAGTTAAATTCTGTTAGCAGGAAGTAAGTTCGTAGAGTCGAATCTTTCAGTCTGAAGATCGTGAATGCCGAGACTGCGGTTCACTTTTATGAAACCTTTTTAAAAGAAGATCTGCTGCCTATTTATACCAGTATATATTCAAATAATTGATCAACTGTTTGATAGAATAATTTTTATTATTTAATCAAGATTCAGTCAACTTTCTAGGTACAAAAATCAAACTCTAGTTGCCGTTGTTTTGGTTTTATTTTAAAACGGAAAATGTGTTTTGTGAAAACACATTCATATGTCTATGAAAAGACTTATATTAAAGAATACATACATATATATATATAAATTAATAATCAACAATAACTCTTGATTTAATATATGAATTAAACACCAAATTAAACAAATATATATTAATTACAATGCTCTAAGGCATGATGTAAAGAAAGGCCTAAGAGCATTGTAATTAATATATATTTGTTTATTGTGGTGTTTAATTCATATATATAAACTTTTTCGATGAAAAAAAGATCCGAAATGGACATATACAACGAACCGAAATGGGTCTCCAACCGTCTCTGTACCAGTGCGCTTGGTTTCCCTCTCTTATCTCTCCTGTAGACGGTTCAACCGAAAATTAAAGACTGTGATGTGTGCTTTTGATTTCTCTATGTTTCTTTTTGTACATTCAACTATATATATATATATATATATATATATATATATATATATATATATACATAAGTTTAAGTTTACATTGTAGTAATACTATTTATGTATATTTCAATATTTATAGCAGAACTGGACATCAGTATTTTAAACCAAACTCGACTAAAAGCACTCAAAGGTATATGGGAACTGATGGCAACCGAATTGAGTTAGTTTCATCTTTTGAAAGGGTTTTTATGAAATAGTTAACTTGATTGCTACAATGCAACTGTTTCAACCGGCTGGCTTTTGTGTCTACTTTTAAACCACGAATCATTCAATAAAACCATGCGAATTAAAATAGCACCTCATCCAAAAAGGGCATCAACGAAAAAAAAATATCCCCGCCCGTCTGATTTGTCGACTCTAATTGAAAAGGCTCCACAAAATATCAATCTGCCCCAGGCTTTAAATCAAAGTCCCGCTAATTTCGTTTCAACCTCTGGTCCCGGAGGGCGACGATGGCGTACAGAGAGAGAGAGAGAGTGTGGAAGGGGGGGGGGGGTGCGTAAATTTTTCAAAACCGAGGTAATTGAATCCCGTGTCGGCGGCTTGATGTAGTGGCGTTGTTTTTATTTATTTTTTTTTATTTCGCGGCCAACAAGCGGACGGGTCCCGCTTTATTTATGGGCCGTCGACAGTGCTACCACCACTAAATGACACTATAAATTATTTCCCTTTTCACCGCTCCTCGACATCCCCTGTCCCCTAACCTACAACCTAATAAAAAAAAAAAAAAAACCCCGTCTCTGACTCCTTGTACAACAGCACGCTTATCCCAACTCGGCTGATTTATCTATAGCACCCTTCTCTACTACTAAACCCAATACAAATCTGTTTTTTTTTTATTTACTACCAGGATGTCAGGATTACACCGATTTCAAATATATTATTTGTGGAACAAAACAAGAGATATTTCTCCTACTATCTCATTCCCAGTACACCTCTTTAATCATGCCTCTATCGATCTTTTTGTGCTTTTTCAATTCCTGGTAGTTGATGACAGTAAATACGTATAATGTTTGATTGAGATTATACTACATAAAGAAAGATGTAATTGAAGATAATTAGGATTTAAATTTATGACAACAACATAGAGTTTAAATTATCAAGTATTTATTAAGTTGCTACTATTTATTATTTATATGGTAGGATATGAATTTCAATGTATATTTACACAACCCCAGACGAATACAGTGGCGTTTCGTCTTTTTCAGACTACACTTGCACTCATAGAATCTGAATTAGAGTTCCAAAGGTGATATATATATATATAATTAAAAGAAACGGTCCAGCAGACTTTTTTAAATAAAATAAATTCAAAACCGCCGCCCTGCCTTCCTGCGGGACTCTTCGCTCTTCACACCTCCTGATGACGACGATGGTCGAAATATCGATGTGAGTTATGTCTGTGTCTTTCTGTGTGTTTCCTTCGTTGTGAATTTATTTTATATATATAGTTATATATTGTAAATAGGAAAACGATCCAAAAGAACAACAAACGTTTCACGGTAAATCACAAACACATAAGAAAGGAAGAATCACACGTATTGTCTCTAATTCTCGGTTGAACCGTCATCAGGAGAGTTGAGATAGGGACACCAAGCGCACTTGCGAAGTGACGGTTGGAGTCGCTATATATATATGTGTATTTTGGGAGCAGACCTTCAATCAAACATGTTTTATTAAAAATTATGCCAATTTTAACTTTTGTTCTTTTCCGAGTTAATTTTTCAAGTTTTCTCACTATGGATTTCCACCTTTCTGGTAAAATATAAATATATATATAATAAAATATATATATATTTGTGTATTTTGGGAGCAGACCTTCAATCAAACATGTTTTATTAAAAATTATGCCAATTTTAACTTTTGTTCTTTTCCGAGTTAATTTTTCAAGTTTTCTCACTATGGATTTCCACCTTTCTGGTAAAATATAAAGTAATTCACCAAAAGATTTATTCTTGACTGTTAGTTAATAAAATGGAAGTCAAGAATAAATCTTTTGGTGAATTACTTTATATTTTACCAGAAAGGTGGAAATCCATAGTGAGAAAACTTGAAAAATTAACTCGGAAAAGAACAAAAGTTAAAATTGGCATAATTTTTAATAAAAACTATATATATATATGGAAAGAGAGAGAGAGAGAGAGAGAGAGAGAGAGAGAGAGAGAGAGAGAGAGAGAGAGAGAGAGAGAGAGAGCAGTTTGCTTCTCAACGCAAGTACTTCGCACATCTTCCCGATGACGACGGATGTCGAAATATCGAAGTGAGTTCTGTAGTTTCTTTCTGTGTTCTTTTCTATGTGTTAAAGTTTATATATATATTCTATATAATATATATAATATTATATATATATAATAATCAAAATAACACTTGACTTAATAGATGGATTAATTTACCGCAATGATACTAATTTAAAACAATGCTCTAAAACCTTTTGTCAACACATCGTCAGAGGGCAAGTGAACTAAAAAATAATAAATACTTGTTAACCTGGTTGATTCAAATCTATAGAATTGTTGGTAACCCTGAATGTGTTTAATGATGAAGAAGTCTTCATCTGTTTAGTTATTCCGCTAATCAAAACTTCATCCAATTTATAAAGTTCTAGGCTATTGTTCATTAATTTTTCATAAAAGTGCTTTATGAGTATGCACTTTCCAGAATATTTCTTCTTCTTTCCGAAGACACAAATATTAATTAATTTTGCTTCATTCCAATTAATCACATGATTACTGTACTTATAAGCATGAACAAGACACTCTTTTCGTCTTCTCTTCTGATGGAATATTTGTGTTGTTTTTTCCTTGTAAATAGACCTTTGTTCTCTGTCCAATGTAAGACTTTTCACAGTCAGTACATGGTATCCTGTATACACAACAGACCTTTCTTTTTTGCTTATTATTGACAAGTCTGTTAAACAACTTAATGATGTTACCATCATTACTGAACACAACAGAAGCGTCCAACCTTGTCATAAATGAAGTCATCTCTTCCAAACAAGGACTGTATGGAATGACTAACAAATTCCTTCTTGTGAACTGTTCTTCATTATTTTATATCATGGATTGTTTCAACTTTTTATGATATTATCGGTTAACTTTTTTGGATACATTAAAGAACCTGCAATTTTGTAAATATTTTTGATTTCTTCATCTAAAAACTCCTCACTGTAAATTATGAAAGCTTTTAAGAACATGCTACTAAAAACTGATTTTTTAGTTTTAAGTGGATGAGTGGAGAAATATAAAAATAAACATAAGGTCATCAATATTATATTAGGCTTCAAGTTATTAACAGAAATCAATCTCCGTGGTGCTGGCAAATGTTCATGAATAAGTCGCTATCTTATGCAGACATGTTAATCTTCATCAATGAGAAAACTTGTTCACATATGTATATACTTCCAATCATACCTAAACTTCCGCGCGGTAGTAGAGAATAACGTAGAAAACCTTTCTCGCGAAAGATATTTGTAAAATTCTGGAATGACTCCTTCTGCATATTTTTACTTTAGGATATTTTTGCTTTAGAGACCTAATGAAACAAACTATATTTAACACTACACTAACACAAACTAAGTGTTCTAGGTTAAAGAACTAAATGGAAACAAGCTTTCGGCCACATTGGCCATCATCAGGTAAACAGTAAACAATACAATGAAACAATTAAAACAATTAAAACATAAACCATTGTTTTAATTGTTTCGTTGTATTGTTTACTGTTTACCTGATGATGGCCAATGTGGCCGAAAGCTTGTTTCCATTTAGTTCTTTAACCTAGTTTGTGTTAGTGTAGTGTTAAATATAGTTTGTTTCATTAGGTCTCTTGAAGATTGTTTTCCTATTCTTGTCATGGAATTAGGTAGATTAATTTTTGAGCTACCAGTGAATTATAAGAAAATAATAAGGCAAATAGAACATCTTTCTAAAAAGATTATTAATGCTGAAGCCGCTGTGCTTTTTAACAACACTTATACTCGTGTATATATATATATATATGGATTTTACTCATCCTTGACTCCTGCAGCAAAACTTTAGTCCAAGTTGCATTTAGATCGATTACATCGCCCTATCAGAAAACTTATGCACTCTGTCCTCAACTGCGTCTCATACTGTGATTAATGTTAGTTTCATGGTAACTCAAAACTGTGCATTTGGACTCTGTCACTGTAGAGTAAGTATGAATTCATGGACTTATACTATGATTCCGGTTAAATCATGGACACTAAACAGTATACTAATACACTCATTCACTGTAGAGTAGTACACGAGTAAAACGACTCACACTATGTTTAAGTTTAAATCATGGTCACTAAACGACTTAGGAGGTTTTTATAATTAGCAGTTGTAATGTGTAAAGGAGTGCATTATTGAAGATATAAATTGATACTTACTTAGGCGATATTTAGAGATACATGTCATACAGGAGTATTCAATTATTGAATTAATTTGAGCATGATCATAAGGAATAGATCATATTTGATTCTTGACTTCCGTTTCATGTATAAATAGATGAAGTATTTGCAAAGCACACAATGTGCTTATATCGTAAATTTATGACCATTGTAGGGTAAAAATCTAATGAAATGGTCTCCACATATAAAAATTTAATGATATAAACAACGCGTTTCGAACACATAGTGTTCTTCCTCAGGCATTAACTAAGAATGAGTGCCTCTGAATAAGACTGAGTTAATGCCTGAGGAAGAACACTACGTGTTCGAAACGCGTTGTTTATATCATTAAATTTTTATATGTGGAGACCATTTCATTAGATTTTTACCCTACAATGAGTAAATACCACATAATAACTGATTGCACTACATTAGAATTTATGACCAGTATTGCTAGTCAGTATAATATACGTATGTTAGTCTTATTGCTACTGGGGTTATTAATTAAATTTTACAACTTTTTTTGAAATGATACAAGTTTATAATGTAAGGTATGGCAGATAAGTTGCTGATGAGTTAAGTCGTTTAATGTAACTTGAAGTGATTGGAGGAATATTAGATTGAAGGGAGCAGTAGAAGAGGAAGTGGAATGATAAATGAGCGTTGTAGCTAGCATGAGATACTGGTAACATGGTCGAGTCGTGATAGATGTGCCAGGAATTGTCATTTATCAATCTAGTCAAGACGACCAAAGTCAAATTCTCCTTTAGTCCAAGCTTTCACAGCTCCGATCAACGCTTGATATTCCAATCGCCTCCCACACACCAGTCTCCCTTACCTTTCCATATTGAAAACTTCAAACATTTACTGCCATTTTACAAGATCAAAAAATCTGGAGTGGCCTACACTCAACTTTACTATAAGTAACTTAATACCAAATTTCTTGAGTATATAATATATAACGTCTCATTTAAGCATAATGTAAACATCTAAATGGGATATGATTATTAGTCTTTCATTCCTGAGGTAGTACAGATAGTGATTGAAGGACTTATCAATATATAAGGTTATTTTTGTACATCACATAGCTGATGCAAATAATTAACAAAGGTGATTCTTTTGTTAAATTTCGCTCGCTCTGTACATTTTAATTTCAAAATTTTTTTTGTTCCTATGTAGGTACACTCCTAACGATCAAATGTTCAAAGTTTTGGCTATGTAGTATATGTATTGCTGATACGTGAATTTAATTTCTCAGATTGAGATATAAGAATGTAAAGTTTAAATATTAATCATTTCATTATATATCATAAATATATTTAGTTTTAGTATTGATGTATTTTTGTTGATTTCTACAGTTATGGCCGTTGTTTTCAGGAGAAGAAGTGAATTGACGGCGGACGGCAGTCAACAAAGGAAAAGTGAGTACTTTGTTACGTTTATTTTTATATGCCACAGTTTATTTTAAGTCTTACTAGTTTTTCTGAGTCGCATTTCGTTTACAATTATAAATTTTTCTTTAAATACATTTAATTAGCTTGCTCCATATATTATATTACATGCTATCGAATCTTAGTTTTAAACTTATATATATATATAAAATAAGTTGCTGTTTACCAGCCAAACAGAACTCATCTTCTTCTTATTCTCCTGATGACGACTAAGTCGAAATATTGAATTGAGTATGTTGTTTATATATATTATATATATATATAAACTAGAATTTAAAAAAGAACACATAGAAAGGAAATCACTGAACTCACTACTATATTTCGATGTCCTCGTCTTCAGGAAAAGAAGTGAATCGCTCCAAAGGCTGATAACGACTGACTTGGCGTTCGAACTGAAGCACTCAAACAGTGTAGCCAACTTTCGGAGGAAAGGTAGTCAGGGAAAATAAAGAGATAAAAGCTAAATAAAAATTAAAAAATGAAAATATTTAACAAAAATAAAATTAAAAGCTGATAACAACTTTAAAAAAAAAAAAATCAACGATTGAGGTTAAGCCCAGGAGCCGATCTACCGCCCAGAAGACTAATAAGTGCTTCTTCTGAAGCTCTCAGAGTAACTTTCGAATTAGTCTGATCAATCTGCCTCAGGACCTGTACACGGAAACAGTCATTAAAACTGAGTCCGTGAGAACTGTCCATAGGAAACGCACCTACCCCATCTCTCACAAGACCTCTTGTACTTCTGGTAACTGCGTTTACCGTTTGGATTGCACCCAGTGTGATTCTTTTTATGTGGGTTTGGCTTCCACCAAGCTAAGCCTGCGTCTGAATAATCACAGGTCATCCGTTGGCAAACGCAGTGACCTTCCCGTTGCTACTCATGCCAGTTCTCACGGACTCAGTTTTAATGACTGTTTCCGTGTACAGGTCCTGAGGCAGATTGATCAGACTAATTCGAAAGTTACTCTGAGAGCTTCAGAAGAAGCACTTATTAGTCTTCTGGGCGGTAGATCGGCTCCTGGGCTTAACCTCAATCGTTGATTTTTTTTTTTTTTAAAGTTGTTATCAGCTTTTAATTTTATTTTTGTTAAATATTTTCATTTTATAACTTTTATTTGGCTTTTATCTCTTTATCTTCCCTGACTACCATTCCTCCGAAAGTTGGCTACACTGTTTGAGTTGCTTCAGTTTCGAACGCCAAGTCAGTC
>JAPFBL010001490.1:0-11809 GCA_026182355.1 Hermatobates lingyangjiaoensis | reverse complement strand
CACCGATGTACCACTTGTATTTCGATTTCCTTAATGGTCTCTTGTAAATGACCCTGTAATTTTCTGTCTCGTCATCCTACCAGACAATAAAACCCGTTATCTCGAAGAATCCTAACTAGAAAGACCGATATGCCAGTCAAAGTCCAAACGACGGTTCATCAAAGTTGTGTAGACTGTTCAATGTGTTGACAAAATTGATAAAATAAAATAAATTAAGTATTGGAAGGTAACCAATTTTTTTCTGCTAATTTGTTTATTTTAACAAACAAGTATCCTTGTTACTACGCAAAATTTCAACAAAACAAGAGTAATTGAAAGTAGCAATCAGTGAGCACTGTGGTCTCACTCATGTTTATATATAATATATATATATATATATATATATAAAGATTTCACATAAACACGTGAAACAACAATCAATGATCAAACAACAATAAGAAATGGAAAAACAAGACTAAGATCTTTCAACCGTAACAAGCGGTCTTCGTCAGAGTCAAAACCCCAACTGAAAACTAGATGCAGAAAACATCTGGTGAGGAGTTGAGAAGAGTGGGAGGGAAGAGTGGTATTTTAAAAGGGTGAAAGCACAGGAAAGGACTAATGTCCAGAAAGGGATGTTTGGGGAAACAAAGGAGTACAGTAAGAAAAAGTAAAAAACTATCCGCTAGCTGTCAACCCTCTTTGAAGAGGCTATTGCCCTCGTGACGAAAGTATCAAGTTTGAAGAGACCGTTACTAATGTTTATAATATTAGATCTATTAAATTTAATTAGAGACGATTCAATAATATTTTTTAACAACATTGATTTTTCATAGGTAATAAATTTAGCTCCTGTCCAATCAATATGATGATTTTCATTTTTTATATTCAAGAATAAGGCACTACTTTTTTCCTGTCTACTTACGTTATATTGGTGTTGTTTTACACGTGTCTTTAATGATTTACCAGTTTGACCAATATAAATTTTATGGCAATTTTATTGCCAAGAATAAAGTAGTGCCTTATTCTTGCATATAAAAAATGAAAATCATCATATTGATTGGACAGGAGCTAAATTTATTACCTATGAAAAATCAATGTTGTTAAAAAATATTATTGAATCGTCTCTAATTAAATTTAATAGATCTAATATTATAAACATTAGTAACGGTCTCTTCAAACTTGATACTTTCGTCACGAGGGCAATAGCCTCTTCAAAGAGGGTTGACAGCTAGCGGATAGTTTTTTACTTTTTCTTACTGTACTCCTTTGTTTCCCCAAACATCCCTTTCTGGACATTAGTCCTTTCCTGTGCTTTCACCCTTTTAAAATACCACTCTTCCCTCCCACTCTTCTCAACTCCTCACCAGATGTTTTCTGCTTCTAGTGTTCAGTTGGGTTTTTGACTCTAACGAAGACCGCTTGTTACGGTTGAAAGATCTTAATCTTGTTTTCCCATTACTTATTGTGGTTTGATCATTGATATATATATATATAGGCGTGTTCTCTAATCGGGATTTGGTCAATTTTCTAGGATAAAAAATCAAACTCTCGTTGCCGACGTTTCGGTTTTATTTAAAACCTTTGTCATAGGCAGAAGTAAGAATTTTTTAACTAAGAAAATGAAATTTACACTATTTAAAGGAACAACAATATAAATTTCATTTTCTTAGTTAAAAAATTCTTACTTTTGCTTATCAAAAAGGTTTTAAATAAAACCGAAACGTCGGCAACTAGATTTTGATTTTTTATCCTAGAAAATTGACCGAATCTTGATTAGAGAACACACCTATTCCATCAAACGGTCGATATATTATTGAATCTGTTATATGTATATATACATAATGTGAAATGTGAAATATGATATATATTAGGAATGCGAGTCCTAGTTTCTGTTTTTCATTCGTGTTTCTCAAAGTTTTGAAAGAATATATATATAATTAATGTTTATATATATATATATATATATATTATATATATATATATATATATTAGAATACGTTGGCAGCAGGTCTTCTCTCAAACATATGTTGTTAAAATTTGCAGCAGCTTCTGCACTCACTAACTTTAAGCTGGTGGCCTCGATCCTTCGGGCGATTTTTCTTTCTTCTGGCTGCAGTTGCCATAGCATCTGTCCTAGAGACATCTTCAATATTATACGAGCTTTCGACCATAAGAACATTGGTCATCTTCAGGTAGAGCATGCCTTGTAGTAAAACAGCTTAAATGCCAATCAGGTTGACTAATTCGAACCAATCAGAGCGCAGGGTTAAGGCTGCTGCTCTGATTGGACCTCATGCTCGGCTCCAGGCTCCTGCTCGTCGGAATTACATACATGTCCTTGACCTGGAGGTTCCGACGAGCAGGAGCCTGGAGCCGAGCATGAGGTCCAATCAGAGCAGCAGCCTTAACCCTGCGCTCTGATTGGTTCGAATTAGTCAACCTGATTGTCATTTAAGCTGTTTACTACAAGGCATGCTCTACCTGAAGATGACCAATGTTCCTATGGTCGAAAGCTCGTATAATATTGAAGATGTCTCTAGGACAGATGCTATGGCAACTGCAGCCAGAAGAAAGAAAAATCGCCCTAAGGATCGAGGCCACCAGCTTAAAGTTAGTGAGTGCAGAAGCTGCTGCAAATTTTAACAATATATATATATATATATACGAGGGTCGTCCAGAAAATAAGTTCCGTTTTGGTCTGTAGGGCGGTAGGAGTGGTTTTTGCCAAATCCGGCAACACCGCTCGAAAGAGGAGAGGTGGGGGAATAGAATGAGAGGTGGGGGACCTCAGTCGGTCAATTACCAACGTCAGGGCAGGTAGTTGAAATGGAGCCCTCCATGTCACGTCCCGCCACCTCGATCCCCGTTCCCTCTCGAGTTGTTTTGCGCGGAGTGATTCAATTTCTTTATGCACAGGGTTTCAAATCAGTTCAAATTCACGAACAGCTCATTTCTGTTTTATGGAGAAGGTGTAATGAGTGAATCAATGGTGAGGAGATGGGTACGTGAATTTAAGGCGGGAAGACATTCACTTAAGGATGAAAGTGGGAGAGGCAGACCCTCAGTTGTGACGGGACGAAATTGTCGCAGAAATCGACAATGCAATTCGCAAAGATTGTCGTTCAGCCCTGGATGAACTCCACCTGAGTTTCCCAGACATCTCACGATCCCTCATCCATGAGATCGTCTCGGAAAAACTTGACTTTCGGAAAGTTTCCGCCGGTGGGTCCCTAGAGAGCTGAATGTCTTCCCGCCTTAAATTCACGTACCCATCTCCTCACCATTGATTCACTCATTACACCTTCTCCATAAACATAAATGAGCTGTTCGTGAATTTGAACTGATTTGAAACCCTGTGCATAAAGAAATTGAATCACTCCGCGCAAAACAACTCGAGAGGGAACGGGGATCGAGGTGGCGGGACGTGACATGGAGGGCTCCATTTCAACTACCTGCCCTGACGTTGGTAATTGACCGACTGAGGTCCCCCACCTTCATTCTATTCCCCCACCTCTCCTCTTTCGAGCGGTGTTGCCAGATTTGGCAAAAACCACTCCTACCGCCCTACAGACCAAAACGGAACTTATTTTCTGGACGACCCTCGTATATATATATATAGTATATAGTATATATATCACCTCAATGCAGATCCAGGATTCAATGCCCACTCCTGGCCCTTGATTTATTCATGTGAGGGGTGTATAAATCTGAGCACGTCGTTCCTCGGATAGGATGTTAAGCCGTCGGTCTCGAGTCTGTACGATGTCAGGTAATCGTTATAGAACCCTACTCTAAATACACTTGAGTTATCCAAAATTTAGGAGTCGGAATGTAGAATCAACGTGTAATGTGGCAGGCTCACCCATTACTAATAGAGTGCGAAATACTAAATGGGTGATAATTTCGGCCTCACAACAGCACTAAAAGGTGAATCCCTTGTAACTGACGACATTGGAAAACAAACCAACATTTCCTATTAACACATCATGTCACATGGGTTCTGTTGTCTGTTTTTATGTACTAGTATAAAAGTGATCTTTACACATTTCGACTTACTGTTGTCTGCATCTCTCCAGAGTTGTCAAATAATATGAACCCATTTATTGTCTCCTTTGGATAGTCTTGATTAATTCGATTTTTTTTTTCAGGAGACTGATTTTTTACGAAAGAAGAAAACATGGTGGATCGAATGAATTCGTCAAGTGAGCCTGAGGTAAAGTTCTATTTCTATTAATATTAATAGTTCAACACCCATCGCCTCAGCCACAGATAAATAGCTTTTTGATATATATATATATATATATATATACATAGGAGATGTACTTTATTGTGTAGACGAAATAACGAGAGTGTTATTTAGAAAAATTGAGAAACTTGTTAAGACACAGGTTTCATCTAAATTTGGTGTCATTTTCAATAATGTGTATGTCAAGGAAGGACTGCTACCAAAATTTACGAATATATATAAGTATATATGACAAGACCGTGACCCTTAGAGCCTCTGAAGAGGCACACATATGGTTACTCGGGGCTCGCAGTGCACCTGAACTAAAAGATAATTTTTTTTTTATTTTTATATATAGTTATCTTTTATATTTTTTCTAGTATTTTCCTCTCTCCTTCTTCTTATATTTTTCTGTAATTTATTTATTTATTTCATTTTTATTCCTTATTTCCAGTTTGATCTATACATTTTATATTATATTTCATTTTATTTTTTAAGACACTCATTCTTACTAGTTTCCCTTTTACATCTTTTTATCTAACTTTACCTTTTATGGATTATTGCAGATATTATTTTTTTTCTACAATTCCTTAATATTCATTTATATTTTCCCAACTTGTATTGCTTATCTGTATTTCTGTTATATTTTCTCTTAATTCTATTACTTCAAAACCGGGCACGGGGAGCAGCACTTTTTTTTTTTTTTTTATAACCGCGGTTGCCGTGTCGGTTGCTATCCGTTGTGTCTACAATGTGCTTGGTCTCCCTTTCTTTTTCTCTTGAAGACGGATTACCCGAAAATTTGAGTCTGTAAGTGTATTTCTTTTACTTTCTGTGCTACCTATCTGCAATTTTGAACTGTTATATATATATATATATATATATATATATATACACAACAGATTCAATAATATATCGACCGTTTGATAGAATAGGTGTGTTCTCTAATCGGGGTTCGGTCAATTTTCCAGGATAAAAAATCAAACTCTCGTTGCCAACGTTTCGGTTTTATTTAAAACCTTTTTCATAGGCATCTTCTCCATATACTCTTCTTATATCCTCATAAGAACCCATATTTCTTCTTATATAAACCCAAATGTATATATAACAGATTCAATAATATATCGACCGTTTGATAGAATAGGTGTGTTCTCTAATCGGGGTTCGGTCAGATATATTATTGAATCTGTTATATATACATTTGGGTTTATATAAGAAGAAATATGGGTTTTTATGAGGATATAAGAAGAGTATATGGAGAAGATGCCTATGAAAAAGGTTTTAAATAAAACCGAAACGTTGGCAACGAGAGTTTGATTTTTTATCCTGGAAAATTGACCGAACCCCGATTAGAGAACACACCTATTCTATCAAACGGTCGATATATTATTGAATCTGTTATATATACATTTGGGTTTATATAAGAAGAAATATGGGTTTTTATGAGGATATAAGAAGAGTATATGGAGAAGATGCCTATGAAAAAGGTTTTAAATAAAACCGAAACGTTGGCCACGAGAGTTTGATTTTTTATCCTGGAAAATTGACCGAACCCCGATTAGAGAACACACCTATTCTATCAAACGGTCGATATATTATTGAATCTGTTATATATACATTTGGGTTTATATAAGAAGAAATATGGGTTTTTATGAGGATATAAGAAGAGTATATGGAGAAGATGCCTATGAAAAAGGTTTTAAATAAAACCGAAACGTTGGCAACGAGAGTTTGATTTTTATCCCGGAAAATTGACCGAACCCCGATTAGAGAACACACCTATTCTATCAAACGGTCGATATATTATTGAATCTGTTATATATACATTTGGGTTTATATAAGAAGAAATATGGGTTTTTATGAGGATATAAGAAGAGTATATGGAGAAGATGCCTATGAAAAAGGTTTTAAATAAACCGAAACGTTGGCAACGAGAGTTTGATTTTTTATCCTGGAAAATTGACCGAACCCCGATTAGAGAACACACCTATTCTATCAAACGGTCGATATATTATTGAATCTGTTATATATACATTTGGGTTTATATAAGAAGAAATATGGGTTTTTATGAGGATATAAGATAGAGTATATGGAGAAGATGCCTATGAAAAAGGTTTTAAATAAAACCGAAACGTTGGCAACGAGAGTTTGATTTTTTATCCTGGAAAATTGACCGAACCCCGATTAGAGAACACACCTATATACACACTTATATATAACTCTTATATATATATACTTCTGTGTTTGTGATTTACCGTGAAACTTTTATTGTCCTTTTGGATCGTTTTCCTGCTTACAATATATATATATATATATATATATATATATATATATATATATATATATATATATATATATATATATATATTGTATCACAAACACAAACACAGAACAAAGGAACAAACACACAACCAGGTTTGAATTTAAAAAGGTAGGGCTGTTCTGAATGGTTAGAGATTAGTTTGTTTACCTTTGACTTATTTTTTATTCTTTTCTTTTTATCTTTATTTTAAATAATTATTTATACAACTTTATTCTAATCATCCTCATCATTATTATTATTTAAGTATTTATTATTTATATACCTGGATTTCTTTTGTTTCAGTTATTTTCCTCTTAATTTTCTACTTATTATCTTTAAGTTTTTATTATTTATATTTTCTAATTTCCTTCATTTTCACTTTCTATTACTTAGCTTATTCTTAGTTAATTTTTCTTACCTTACTTGAACGGGCACGCGTGTGACAACACTGTTGGTGGTCTCCAACCGTCGCTTCGCAAGTGCGAAATCTCCTGATGACGGTTCAACCGAAAATTACAGATAGTAAGTGTGTTTGTTCCTTTGTTCTGTGTTTGTGATTTACCGTGAAACGTATATATATATATATATATATATTATATATATATATATATATGATCAAACCACAATATGAAAGTGGCAAAAAGCAAGACTAATATCTTTCAACCGTAACAAGAGGTCTTCGTCAGAGTCAGAGTCAGGGTTTTTGACTCTGACAAAGACTGCTTGTTACGGTTGAAAGATCTTAGTCTTGTTTTCCCATTTTATATGGTGGTTTGATCATTGATTGTTACGTCACGTGTTTATGTGAAATCTTTTTTATACCCTCAAGTAGAAGTGGTCAAAATTTTATTCATATTTAGAATGAATCACTAGTCAATTTTTGGAACTATCTGATTCTCGAATTCCCTTCTATTGCAAAAATAGCACTTTACACATTGCTGCCATTCCCACTACCTAATTATGTAAAACCGTATTTTCCTTTTATACTGACATAAAAACTAAATACCAAAGTAGACTTAATGCTGAGGCTAACATGAGAATCAAACTCTCAGCTATAAAGCCGAAAATGATTAAAAAATAAACTTTGTGTTAAAATTGCTAGTAATTCTGTTTTATGTGTTATGTACTTGTTGAAAATATAAAAATTAAAATCTTTTATTTTATAATTTTTTATTCGTAAAATACACATTGCAGTAATATTGCTTTTTTAATTGCTTTTAAACATACGAGTACGTACTATTTATAGAAGTATATGAAAATATTTATATTATGATTGTATAAAATCATTAGATTCTGGGGTTTCTTGGGAAAGTTACTGAAGCAAAAGGGTTCAGAGTCGAAATAAGTTTGAGGAACTTTGGTATGAATGATTCACTGTTTGATGTACGAAACAAAGGTCATGTACCCAATATCCTTTGCATTATTCTAATAGAAATGGAATGGAAATAGAAAATCTAGATCTTGGTTTTGCATTTTTGAAAATTATTTTTTCGTATTGTTTTTTTTTCATCTTAAAGAGGACTCATCAGGTCCTGTTAAATTATTTTTCATTCAGGTGTTTTTTTTTTTCTATTATTCTGAAAACCTACACCTCTTTATCAGAATAGCCAATGTGGTATTTGACTTTGCAAAGCAAACTATTAGCGAGCTTATTGGTAATACAGTAATCCCTCAATTTTCGCGGATAATGGGGACCGAAGACACCCGCGAAAAGCGAAAATCCGGGAATAATGGACGCACCTTTATAAAAGCCTCTAAAGCTCAAACAACGACCTTTCCAACAGAGAGAGAATCCTGACCTTATTAAATACTCTAATGTGTTGTAAAGAAAAATGAAAAACAAAAAGAAAAAATAAGAAATAATAAATAAAAAAAAAATTACGTCTTTACCGACTATAAGAGAGAAAGAGACAGAGAATTATACCCTTAATTATTGTAAATGATTATGCAAGTAAATAAAATAAAAAAAAATCGTAACCATCCTTTATTTTAATTTATAGACGAAAAGGCCTATTTTTATTTTTTTATTATTCTCTTGTTACAATTGATTATGTTTTAATATTTTTCATTAATTTTTAGTCTTTATTGAATATTTTTTATTAGCTTTTATTAACCTTTAATTTAATACTCTAGTATATATTTTGACCCAACAAGTCACTGGTTGTTTGATATCTTCTCGATCGTACAAGAATCCTGTATATTTTCTTGTTTAATACTAACTACTATACTTTTTCATTATGAGTTGTATTTTTTTTATTTTTTACTACAATTACAGTTAAATATTATTTTATATTTTTTAATTTTTAATTGAACATTTCAGGACCCCGCGAAAGCTGAACCATGAACTAGCGAGGGATTACTGTATTCTCTTTTCAGAGTGACTCGATAAACTCGTTGTATTGTATCTTGGCAAGGGCCTTGGGACTATTCATGAACTTTTGAATAGGTTTTACATATTATCTCATGACCTCAAAGGAAACGTAAATCGATGTACTAGTATACACGAATTGTAGAATTTTTTGGATCCATCTTTTCACCACTTTTACAATATATAAATAACTAGAGAACCTCTTCAACAGCTTAGCTTCGTGTGTTGTTTATATTTTTCACAAATAAGTTCGTATTTGGTCCAGGTTAGCTCTGTCGTTAACGTGCTCGCCTCTGGGCTGGTAGTTCGAGGTTCGTTACCCTCCTGGCCCTCGATTTGTTCACGCAGAAGGTGAATAAATCTGACTGCTTCGTCCCTTGGAGAGGACGTTAAGCCGTCAGTCCCAAGCCTGTACGATGTCAGGTTGTCAGGGACTTGTTAAAAATCCCCTACTCGAAATGCACTTGAGGCAGGCAAAATTTTGAACTCATAATGTAGAATAAACGATCAAAAACAAAAAGATCGTAAAGGGCTGACGTTTTTTACCAGCTAGACTCATTTTGAGTTCGAATTGCCTAAAAGGGCTCCACGTTGAAAATACATTGGCCTAGTTTGATTTCAGTGGTATGATTTAGAGACCGAGGTACACATAAGGTCAAAAGAGGTAGAGCCCTTACAATGTGGCCGCCAGTTACCAACCATTCCTCACCTCCCCCCCCCCCCCCCATTCTGTCGATGATAGTAGGGCAATCGTAGCATGATCCTTCAAGGAAATTGTGTCTTATCTCCTTGGACAATCTCACTGCCGCACTTAAGCGAGACAGTAGCTCATTGTCTTGTAAGGCCTTTATGACCGTCAAGAAATCGTTCTTGTCTTGACCTGCTGGTGAGGGGCCAGAGACAGGCTGGCTGGAGGCGCCGAGAGCCTGTTTGTCAGATACTCCCTTTTGTACTAAGGAGTTCTTAGGTTTTCTGGACTTGTTCTGCGCCTTGATGAATGCGCAGCCCCTATAGTTTATTTTGTCGATTTTTTTGCTGCTTATAAAGTTCATAGTGTTCATATACTATGTACTATATAGGTATATACTATATACTATATACCTATGTTCATAGTGGAATTTACCTTGTGCATGACTAGTTGATCCTTGACCATCATTTAGTTTAGTGGTTTCCAAACTTAATGTTACACGCCTCCCTTAAAAATATTTAATTATTTGGCCCCCCCCCCCCCCCCCCTGAAGATTTCATAAAATAAAAACTCAAACATTTTTACTCTTATAAAATTTATTCATACAAACTAATGGAAAACGATATTTTATTATGTTTTTAATGAGATGGATGTGCTTGTCTATTAGCACAAAGTTTATCAAATCTTGGTGTTTGTGACGATATAGCTACTCGTAGCTCTTTTTTCTTCAACTAAACGAGCTCGATATTTGGGATTTCATTGCAGCCAAGGCAGAAAATCAACTTTTTGTTACATAGAAAACTTTAACAGTAATTTGGAAAATTCTTCACTGTGACTAATTTTCGCGGCTCCCTTTAGACTAGTCCGCGCGACTCCCAGTTTGGAAAACGCTGATTTAGTTTAAAGTGGTGGTAAAAGGCTAAGACACCTGTCCATAATTTAACATGTTCACTTTGTTGTGAATGGTTATCTAACCATTGACCTGTTTTGATCGCTGTGCACCTTAGCTTTCCAGCCATTACACCAAAGATCAAATCAGGCCGACGATTTAACGTGTTACCCTTTTGTCACCTCCAAGTTTTGCCACCCAAAACTTGGGGTGTCCGAGGTGGACCTCGCGGAGGGGGCACCACGATTCTACGTCGCGCATTAGACCAAGAATTTAAATTAACTAATTCACGCAATAATACCAGGGGGGAAAACAACAAAAACGGCAGTTATAATCCTGGTATAAGGTGGCTCATTTACCTCACTACCAAACATTTTAACGCTGGGTTGCAATGGCTCTCTTTTTCCTGCCACCTCGTGGATGAATCGAGGTATGCCTTCACGTTTTTACGTTTGAACGATACCTCGTAAAGCTCGCTTGCCTCTTTGCCAAGACTATTGCTCGACCTTTGTCCTTTTATAGGCATATCTGGGGACTCCTCAATCACATGCTGGACTGTCTCAGGGCTCCACCCACGAGACATGCAGGATCCTCCACTCGCTTGAAGCGGTGTAAATAACTTCGGAAGTCCCCATGCCCTGTGAGCACTTGATCGTCCAGTGGTCGATGAACTCATTTCCAGACGCCAGCCTTGCTCGATGGTTCGAAAAAATCGGTGTTTCCATCGACCAGTGGTTCCCTGTGACCACCGCTTCCTCCAGACGCCCATAAACCCAGTCGTGCACCCTCTTCAGGTTGTCTTCTAACCTAGTTCCCATTCTTTCCCGGACCACAGGGGGAAAGTCCCTTTTTCAGCCTGAAATTTTCCGATCTGACTCTCACGACCAGGTCAATGGGCATCTGACCGGCAATGGTTTGAGCAGCCAGGGTCGAGATGGTCCTGTAGCCCTGTATGACCATGAGAAGTGCTTTCCTCTGTCTCGAAGTTATCAACTTGGTGAATCTAACCATTGACCATTGACCATTCCTCATTGACCATTGATCATTTAGTTTCTTCAGGCAGCGGGCAACACGAGCATGCGGTCATCCCCCCCCCCCCCCCCCAAATCTCGGGTTTCTACAATAGAAAGAACTCTTGACTTTCAGTGGGCCACATATGTATACGATATGTGATGAAAAACTAAGGGCACTTTTTGAATTTCGCGCGCTTTGTAACAGTAATTTCTAAAATTGTTGTTCTTCTATTGGTACACCTGTCAGAATAATATGTTCACAGTTTTTGACTATATATTCGTGTAAATGGGCAGTAAATCTTCTTTTAACAAATATCATTGAACTTTTGATATACAGTATGT
>JAPFBL010001489.1:0-12119 GCA_026182355.1 Hermatobates lingyangjiaoensis | reverse complement strand
TCTCTCTCTCTCTCTCTCTCTCTCTCTCTCTCTCTCTCTCTCTCTCTCTCTCTCTCTCTATCTCTATTACCTTTACTCCTCTCATGATGTTTATCCACTCACTCTCTTCCTCCCCTCTCTACTCTGATTGCCACTCTGTTCCAGTCCGAGATGATCTACTCCACATACAGACCAGGCCAGTTGGCTGCCATGGGGCCAGTCAAGTCTCTCCTTCACGTCTCTCTCTCTCTCTCTCTCTCTCTCTTCTCTCTCTCTCTCTCTCTCTATTACCTTTACTCCTCTCATGATGTTTATCCACTCACTCTCTTCCTCCCCTCTCTACTCTGATTGCCACTCTGTTCCAGTCCGAGATGATCTACTCCACATACAGACCAGGCCAGTTGGCTGCCATGGGGCCAGTCAAGTCTCTCCTTGAAAGAGGTTCCTCTGAACGCCAGTCACTCACGTCAAGGTCGGCCTCTTTAAGACGAATGCATAACCTTCTCGAGCTGGAGGCCAAGAGCATGGGCAAAGGTGTCCATGAAAGCAAGACATTAAGGCATGGTAACCAGCCATTGCTGCAGATCAATCCTGCAGGTAACTCCCACCATGCTAGTTCTGTACACAAACACATCAACGAGGAGAAGCTCACTATATCTCCTAATAATCAAACTGTCTTCTTATTATTTCATATTTTCGTAAGGCCTATTAATAATCAAATCAATAGCCATTTTCAAATTCACATTTTTAATGTTATTCCCTCTAAAAATAATGTATAATTAAAAAGATTTCACATAAACACGTGAAATGACAATCAATGATCAAACCACAATAAGAAATGGGAAAACAAGGCTAAGATCTTTCAACCGTAACAAGCGGTCTTCGTCAGAGTCAAAAACCGAACGGATATAATATATGTACAGTGGTACCTCAGTTTTCGACCTCCTCACTATTCGAACAATTCGGTTTTCACCAAAAATTTCGAGCTAAAAATGTTTCCGAATTCGAACAGATTTCGGTGTTCGAACACTCGGGCTGGGAACCGAAAATAGCCGAGTGGAGCCGAAACGTACGCAGCGTCACCCTGTATGCCATCACACCTCGGTTCAAAAGGTATGTAAATGATACAAAATGGTTTATATTACTTCTTTTTTATGTTTATTCTATATTATGTACACATTTAGGTCTTTAATGTTGTTTGGATACACACTTTCCTAATTTTGTAGGTATTTTTCTTTGGGTAAAACGGATTAAAATACTTACCATTGTTTCTTATGGGAAAAAGTGTTTCAGTTCTCGAACAAATCGGTTTTCTACCAACAAACTCCAACGAATTATGGTCGACAACCGAGGTACCACTGTATAATATAATTCTGATGAACTATATAATATAATAATACTGTATAATATAATACTGATATAATATATGATGTAATATATCAAAAGTATTAAAAAAAATTGTTTATTTGTGAATTCACAATGGTATATGTGAATGAATTTATTTGTGCAATCCTGAAGATACTCAAATTATATAAAACTGACACAGGTGCATTTTTTGAGACACGAAATACATTTTTCAGTAACTGAAAACGTAAATATTTCAAAAGAAAATGTAAAAATGTTGACTTATGATTGAAACAGAAAGATTATTGACACAATCAATACAAGTCATTTAGTTTAATAGATCATAATGAAATCATGCCCTAAAAATAGCCAAATACCTAGTAAAAAGGTATACTTCTATGCAAGTAAAAGTTATATCTGAAAAGGGTTTACTGAAAAAGGGAAAATTCTAATTGATGTATTGGCAGCCCTGAATGATCTCACTATGGCAAGTGTCGGCTGCTGTTAATCAGGGCTGCCACACAAACAGACCTGCTCTTTGCCGCATAGGCAATGTCCCGTTCCCACACATTTATTACACCTCTGTCAGTTCTTATACTAATTCTAATTGATGTATTGGCAGCCCTGAATGATCGCACTATGGCAAGTGTCGGCTGCTGTTAATCAGGGCTGCCACACAAACAGACCTGCTCTTTGCCGCATAGGCAATGTCCCGTTCCCACACTTTTATTACACCTCTGTCAGTTCTTATACTAATTCCAATTGATGTATTGGCAGCCCTGAATGATCTCACTATGGCAAGTATCGGCTGCTGTTAATCAGGGCTGCCATACAAACAGACCTGCTCTTTGCCGCATAGGCAATGTCCCGTTCCCACACATTTATTACACCTCTGTCAGTTCTTATACTAATTCTAATTGATGTATTGGCAGCCCTGAATGATCTCACTATGGCAAGTATCGGCTGCTGTTAATCAGGGCTGCCACACAAACAGACCTGCTCTTTGCCGCATAGGCAATGTCCCGTTCCCACACTTTTATTATACCTCTGTCAGTTCTTATACTAATTCCAATTGATGTATTGGCAGCCCTGAATGATCTCGCTATGGCAAGTGTCGGCTGCTGTTAATCAGGGCTGCCACACAAACAGACCTGCTCTTTGCCGCATAGGCAATGTCCCGTTCCCACACATTTATTACACCTCTGTCAGTTCTTATACTAATTCTAATTGATGTATTGGCAGCCCTGAATGATCTCCCTATGGCAAGTGTCGGCTGCTGTTAATCAGGGCTGCCACACAAACAGACCTGCTCTTTGCCGCATAGGCAATGTCCCGTTCCCACACTTTTATTACACCTCTGTCAGTTCTTATACTAATTCCAATTGATGTATTGGCAGCCCTGAATGATCTCACTATGGCAAGTGTCGGCTGCTGTTAACAGGGCTGCCACACAAACAGACCTGCTCTTTGCCGCATAGGCAATGTCCCGTTCCCACACTTTTATTACACCTCTGTCAGTTCTTATACTAATTCTAATTGATGTATTGGCATCCCTGAATGATCTCGCTATGGCAAGTGTCGGCTGCTGTTAATCAGGGCTGCCACACAAACAGACCTGCTATTTGCCGCATAGGCACTGTTAATCAGGGCTGCCACACAAACAGACCTGCTCTTTGCCGCATAGGCAATGTCCCGTTCCCACACTTTTATTATTATTACACCTCTGTCATTTCTTCTACGAATATTTATACTCTTATTTAAACTCTTTTATTTATACTAATTCTTATCCTATTTTTTATCGATAAATTTCTCGATAAACTATTTATACTTAAAAAATGAAATATATTTATATTTGTGAAATAAACATCAATTTGTTTATTTATTTCACATTTATAGCAAATGTGAAAAAAGTTCGAAATGGAAGAAGGTTAACACACAGAGTAATGTAACGCATTTACTGTTTCAAATTTTTGGAAAATTCCTTTTTAGGGTAATAAATAGCACGCCGGAGACGATACGGCAGGTAACCCCGCTGTTTCCTTCCGTGTTAGTCTCACTTTCTCCATTCCCCTGTTGATGGATTTTTTTTTAAAACTTCAGTTAGTAAATGTGTTTCTTTACTTTGTTTCTTACCCTTCGATTTTAGCTTGGTATCTCTGCAGTTTATACCGTCTTTGCAAATTTTTAATGAATTATCAAAAATCATTAGTAGTGAAATCTGTGATTGTGTAGTATTTACTCATTCTGAGGTAAAATGGATAAACAAAACAAAAGTCTCCACTCAAATAAAGTTTTATTCAACGCGTTTCGAACACTTTTGTGTTCATCATCAGGAAGACACCCAAGTTGTTTTCACTGGACCAACCCTTCATCACCACACTTGGTGTCTTCCTGATGATGAACACAAAGTGTTCGAAACGTGTTGTTGTTTTTGTTGAATAAAACTTCATTTGTGTGGGGACTTTTGTTTGTTTATCCATTTTCACCTCAAAATGAATTATCAAAAAATCTATTTGTATAATTTTGAATGTTCTAATAGTTTTTAGGTCTTCATGATAAATTTTGAACTTTTTTAAAACTAAAACGTAATCATTATAAAATATAAATTTTAGTTTTTGAATATTTTGCTTGTTTCTTTTGACTTTTGAATCTTTATTTTTTTTTTTTTTTTTTTTGATTGCATGTGGTGCATATTGAAATATTTATTTGCCGTAGTAATTATCGTATATCTTGATCTTGTACGTATCAAGTACCAAGGTGAAACACGTGAAATAACAATCAATGATCAAACCACAATAAGAAATGGGAAAACAAGACTAAGATCTTTCAACCGTAACAAGCGGTCTTCGTCAGAGTCAAAAACCCAACGGATATAATATATGTACAGTGGTACCTCCGTTTTCGACCTCCTCACTATTCGAACAATTTGGTTTTCGACCAAAAATTTCGAGCTAAAAATGCTTCCGAATTGGAACAGATTTCGGTGTTCGAATACTCGGGCTGGGAACCGAAAATAGCCGAGTGGAGCCGAAACGTACGCAGCGTCACCCTGTATGCCATCACACCGCTGTTCAAAAGGTATGTAAATGATACAAAATGGTTTATATTACTTCTTTTTTATGTTTATTCTATATTATGTACACATTTAGGTCTTTAATGTTGTTTAGATACACGTTTTCTTAATTTTTTTAGGTTATTTTTCTTTGGGTAAAACGGATTAAAATACTTACCATTGTTTTTTATGGGAAAAAGTGTTTCAGTTCTCGAACAAATCGGTTTTTGAGCAACAAACTCGAACGAATTTGGTCGACAACCGAGGTACCACTGTATAATACAATACTAATAAACTGTATAATATAGTACTGATATAATACGTGATGACTTTTGTTATCGTTGAATCATCAAGTTGACAGTAATTTAATAATTGACAATTAATAATAATAATTAATATATGGCATTAATTACATTAATTTAATTAATACTTATACCTTTATTTATTAATTAATTGATAATTAGTTGATTTGTTATGAAAGTTGTGTTAGTTTTTCCTGTGAATGTGCATACTGAGTAGCTATGTTGTTTCTGCTAGAATTCCTCAAGTACAAAACGTCTGTGATGAGAGCTAACCAGGCAGAGGTGAGTGGATTGTTGTGGCTGCACCTGCTCTCAGGGAGAGGACTTCGGGCCTCTAATCCTCCTACGTCCAACAATCCTAACATGGGTAAATATATATATGTTTTATATAACAGATTCAAAATATATCGACCGTTTGATAGAATAGGTGTGTTCCCTAATCGGGGTTCGGTCAATTTTCCAGGATAAAAAATCAAACTCTCGTTGCCAACGTTTCGGTTTTATTTAAAACCTTTTTCATAGGCAGAAGTAAGAATTTTTTAACTAAGAAAATGAAATTTACATTATTTAAAGGAACAACAATGTTAGCCGGACAAAACCTTCGACTAGACTGTAGTCTAGTCGAAGGTTTTGTCCGGCTAACATTGTTGTTCCTTTAAATAATGTAAATTTCATTTTCTTAGTTAAAAAATTCTTACTTCTGCCTATGAAAAAGGTTTTAAATAAAACCGAAACGTTGGCAACGAGAGTTTGATTTTTTATCCTGGAAAATTGACCGAACCCCGATTAGAGAACACACCTACTATATGTTTTATATTTATATTATATATACAATATATATATATATATATATATATATATATATATATATCAGATTAAATTTTCTGCCCTCGTTTGTCTTAATTAGTTTTCTGGATTTCTTTTCCAAATCTCGTAGTCTTACTTTGATATCTCTAGGAACTAGGTGCATTAACTCACCATATGATTTGCTGTCCATTTTTTTATTGTTACCGACGTTTCGGTCTTCTTTGACCACCTACTGGGTGATTTTTGAACATATAGATGGTCAAAGAAGACCGAAACGTCGGTAACAATAAAAAATGGACAGCAAATCATATGGTGAGTTATTACAGCTAGTTCCTAAAGAAATCCAAGTAAGACTACGAGATTTGGAAAAGAAATCCAGAAAACTAATTAAGACAAAAGTGGGCAGAAAATTTAATCTCACATGTATAAATGAAGGACTGTTCCCCAAATATACGAATATATATATATATATTTATATATTTTATATATATATATATATATATATATATATATATATATGGGTAAGCATAAAGAATGAATATGTCTTTATTGAGGACCTTATGTCGAAAGTAGATAACACTGGGTGCTCCCCCCCAGCTTGTTCCCCTTCCTTAATTAACACTGTCTATATTACGACACCCCCAAGCATCACACCAAGGAATGTATAAGGAAATATATGTTTGATTGGGGTTAATTTATTAAATTCAACAATTTTATTGTTCTGACACAGTGTTTCCCAAAGTGGGCGGTGCTTTGATACCAGGGGGCGGTAATGCAAAAAGGATCGGGGATTCTATTTCCATAAATTGAAAATGTTCGTGCAATATAATTTCTAAATTTAAGTGAAAACACGACATGTAAACTTCTAGGAAACAGTTTCTTATAATTATTTGTTTTGATAATTCATTTTTATGTTAAAAGTATATTCTCACCTAAGTTTCTTTTATTGTGTATTAATTATTTTGCGTAAATATGCCATGAAACAATATATCTATTGAATTCTAAATAAATATTCGATTAGTAATTATTTTAATTTAATTATAAAAATGTTACTCATTTGGTTATTTAGTCTAGGAATCTGATTATTATTCAAGGGTGTTGAGTTACAGGTTTATGGACCTCGAAAAAGTTTGGGAAGCACTGTTCTAACATATCATTTTAACTCATTAGAACATTTTAAATTTTCTTAACCATCCAATATTCATAGAATACAATCATTGCAATCTAAAATCCTCCGCACTATCACAAATGCTCCGTATTACGTCAAAAACTACACCCTTCATAAAGACCTAAAAATTCCATCCAAAACCTTGCCTCTGATCGTTATAGGTCATTTCACAAGAACCTTTCCTCTCACCCAAATCCATTTGTACGAATCCTTGCTTCCTCCTCACCTTCCCAGAATCCCCCAAGACGACTCAAGAGAAAATGGCCCAGGGATCTACTACTACAATAATATACTTTAAAAAAAAAAACTAAAACAAAGCAAAGTTGAACCAGTGGGTTTCATTCTTTGCTCAAGTGCATCGATGTCATTGTGTAATCTATTACTACATATGCGTAGAATATGCGTAGTTGTATATTTGTAAATAAAGGTGATAAAAAATTTTCTTAAATAAACTTCTAAATAACATTTTTTTTACTTAAAAAATTTCTAAGTAAAAGTAAACAATGTAAATAAATGTAAACAAATCCGACCAGTAGGGCAGGTGATTCATTATTCCAAAACAAAATTTTAGTTTTTAAAGTATCTAAGACATTATTATATCAGATTTTAGAAGCCTACCAATAGGCAACGAATATTACAATGCACAGTAGTGCATGTCGTAAATAGCAGTTCCGGACCAGAGACCCACTACTGCTAGATTCTCATCCTGCTGTTTTTGTTGGGTCAGTAAACATTGTCAAGAATGGGGGAGTCAGTCAGTAAGGGAATGTGTCGTCTTCGTAGAAGCCTGTTGTAAGCAGGTCTGTTTGGTACAAAAAATAGCGCTTTTGGACATCTAATGTAAAACTCTTGGGTTCGATTCCCACAAAATAGCATATATTTTATTATTTATTCAGATTAAACAATGCACGGTGACAAGAAAACAAACAAACAAGAACTGTCATCAAAGTTTTATTAATGACTAGCTAACGTACACGTCTTTGACGGAATCAAAAATTCTGTTATACTTGGTATTCCAAAATCATATGGAATACCATACCATTTATAGTTTCATACTAATACTATAATTGGAAATTATAGTATAGTAGAAAATGTCATTATTAGTACAGTGTATTTTCAAAACAAACTTCTCTGTGAAGTTAGGAAAATACAGCTTACGTACTTCGCTTCCATACTAAATTACCAATATGTTTTAAGTTAGGCATACACAAATCTAGTGTCAAAGTTTCAGCTCTCTATGTCTCATGGTGGCTGAGTTTACTTGTGACAAACGTTTTTGCCTTAAACGTGTATAACTTCACTTCTAAGTTGAATTTCCAATCAATTCATAGCCTATATTTTAAGTTAGACCTACAAAAATCTACTGTAAAAGTTTCAACTTAATATGTCTTATGGTGGCTGAGTTTACCTGTGACAATCGTTTTTGCTTTAAACGTCCACAACTTTACTTCCACGTTCAATTTACAATCAATTCAGAGCTTATATGTTAATTTAGACATACACAAATCTACTCTAAAAGTTTCAGCTCTCTATGTCTCATGGTGGCTGAGTTTACTTGTGACAATCGTTTTTGCTTTAAACGTCCATAACTTCACTTCTACGTTGAATATACAATCAATTCAGAGCCTATATTTTAATTTAGACATACACAAATCTACTGTAAAAGTTTCAACTTGATATGTCTTGTGGTGGCTGAGTTGACTTGTGACAAAATTTTGCAGACAAACCTACAAACTGACAAACTGACAAACCGACAAACCGACAAACCTACAAACCTACAAACCGACAACCGACAACCGACAAACCTACAAACCTACAAACCGGCAAACTGACAAACCGACAGAAATTTTCCTAAGGTTGGATTTGGTTTCTCGAATGTATGAAACGTAAAGAAAACTTGAAATGAGTCAATTCTAAGCAATGTACAGACAAAATCGTTATTTTATTTATATAGATATAGATACGCTTATCCATTTCCTGGATTACGTATATTTCTTTATTTTAAACAGAGACACAGAGAAAGAGGGTGTTATAGAGGTTAAATGTTGAAGAGTTTCTATAGAACTTCTTAATCTTGAGTGTTTCTAAAGATGTGTATGCGTGGTGTACTTGCGTGATGTTTGTTCACGGGACAGTGTTTTGCTGCAGGAGGAAGCGTTAGGGACCTGTACTGCGTGTTGGAATGCGATGGAGTTCACAAAGCTCGCACAGTCGTCAGAACAGCCGACCTCATCTTCGACTGGGACGAGACTTTCGAACTGGACCTCGTCTCCAACAGGGAGCTAGACTTCCTCATCTACTCCTGGGACCCCCAGTACCGCCACAAGCTTTGTTACAAGGTCGCCCTTCTCCACTATCATATGTTCTGTTCAATTATATATATATATATATATATGGAATTAAAGTATGCAGCAGCTTCTGCATTGACGACCTTTTTGCTGATGGCCTCGATTTTTCTCACTATCTTCCGGTGATGCTGAGGCAACTTCCATATATGCTGGGCCAGAGACATTGAGAAAACAAATATCAAACAACTTTAATGAAACACAAAAAACACTGGGTGGAAACAAGCTTTCAACCACACATTGGTCATCTTCAGGTTACACTACTATTTAATTAATGAATGTTAATATAATTAACTGAAAAGTAATCTTTAAAATTAAACATAACAATTTTAACAGATATAAAACAAACGATACAGCGGGTGAGAGGAAAACAGAGAGCAGGTTCCAGCAGGGTTCAACAACATACAGGTTTGCCCCTCAATTGCTGTCAACCCTACTGGGCTCTAACTCTAACAAATTTAAAGCTACAGCGGGTGAGAGGAAAACAAAGAGCAGGTTCCAGCAGGGTTGCAACAACATACAGGTTGTATTAATTAAATAGTAGTGTAACCTGAAGATGACCAATGTGTGGTTGAAAGCTTGTTTCCACCCAGTGTTTTTTGTGTTTCATTAAAGTTGTTTGATATTGGTTTTCTCAATGTCTCTGGCCCAGCATATATGGAAGTTGCCTCAGCATCACCGGAAGATAGTGAGAAAAATCGAGGCCATCAGCAAAAAGGTCGTCAATGCAGAAGCTGCTGCATACTTTAATTCCATTTGTCTTCAAGAAGATTTGCTGCCCACTTATACCAATATATATATATATATATATATATATATATATATATATATTAGTATAGGTTGGCAGCAAATCTTCTTGGAGGAATTGTTGAAATGTACCGCAGCTTCGGTATTAACGGCTTTTAAACTAAGCTGTTCCAGTCTCCTGACAGTCTTACGAATATAAGGTGGTAATTCCCAAATGAGTTGTCCAAAGGACATTGAGACACTTTTTTGAAACACTTTAATAGATGTCAACAATTCAAATACAATTGAAAACTAACATAACTTACAAGACCATTGTATACTAGCTTTCGACTTTCTCTAGTCATCTTCAGGTAGGTCTTAGGTAGGCAGGTACGTAGGTAGGGTCTTTAAACGTTTTTGAAAATTTAATTTTTTTAAAAAACAATGAAAGAATTTATTTCAAAATTGTTTAAATTCTTTCATTGTTTTTTAAAAATTTTAAATTTTCAAAAACGTTTAAAGACCCTACCTACCTAAGACCTACCTGAAGATGACTAGAGAAAGTCGAAAGCTAATATACAATGGTCTTGTAAGTTATGTTAGTTTTCAATTGTATTTGAATTGTTGACATCTATTAAAGTGTTTCAAAAAAGTGTCTCAATGTCGTTTGGACAACTCATTTGGGAATTACCACCTTATATTCGTAAGACTGTCAGGAGACTGGAACAGCTTAGTTTAAAAGTCGTTAATACCAAAGCTGCGGTACATTTCAACAATATATATACTTAATGATGTCCTTTTCTTGACCAACTTTTCATATATTTTTTGAGATTTATTGAGGGTTTTTGGTCTAATATTAAAAAAAAACTTCGTTGCCAACGTTTTGATATATATTTATATCATCTTCAGGGCTAAAAACGTTGTTACATTTAGCACACTTATTTCAACAAAACTGGTCTATTGTTTGCTGTTATGTACATGGTCAAGAATAATTGGAAAATTACAATGGGTAATCTATAGATTTACTATACATATTTACAATCTATAGATTACCCATTGTAATTTTTCAATTTTTGTTGACCATGTACATAATAGCAAACAATAGACCAGTTTGTTGAAATAAGTGTGCTAAATGTAACAACGTTTTTAGCCCTGAAGATGATATAAATATATATCGAAACGTTGTTAACGAAGTTTTTTTAATATTAGACCAAAAACCCTCAATAAATCTCAATATATATATATATATATAATATATATTTAATATATAAGGTGTATAAAAAGATTTCACATAAACCGTGAAACAACAATCAATGATCAAACCCAATCAGAAATGGAAAACAAGACTAAGATTTTCCAACCGTAACAACGGTCTTCGAACCCCTGGGGGAAACCCAAGCCGCTTGTTACGGTTGAAAGATCTTAGTCTTGTTTTCCCATTTCTGATTGTGGTTTGATCATTGATAGGTGTATAATGAAATCGGGATTCGGTCAATTTTCCAGGATCAAAATCAAACTCTCAATGCCAACGTTTCGGTTTTATTTAAAACCTTGTTCATAGGCAGAAGAAAGAATTTTTGAATTAGAAAAATGATGAAATTTAATTAATAAAATGAAGTAACAATAGATATTAGTGAACTAAATCTTAACTGGTCAAAAACTTGGACCAGCTATATATATTGGTTTTTGATTTTGATCCTGGAAAATTGACCGAACCCGATTACATTATACACCATTCTATCCAACGGTTGATATATTATTGAATTTTATAAATTAAATATATATTATATATATATAATTTTTGTATGTTTTGTTATTGAGGGATAGGTCCAAATTTGACCTACTCTCAATAACAAAAATACAATGATTAGAAGAGGCAAGAATAATTTTTGGAGATTATATTATATATATATATATATAAATATAATATATATTATTAAAATGATACAAAAACTGTGAAAGAAGGACTGCTACCAAAATTTACTAATATATATTTATATTATATATATATATATATATATTTAAATATATATATATAAAGATTTAGCATAAACATTTGAAATAACAATCAGATCAAACCACAAATAAAATGGGAAAACAAGACTAAATCTTTCAACCGCCACAAGCAGTCTTCATCATTTGGGTTTTTGACTCTGACGAAGACCACTTGTTACGGTTGAAAAATCTTAGTCTTGTTTTCCCATTTTCTTATTGTGGTTTGATCATTGATTGTTATTTCAAGTGTTCACTAGTGGTATTCTATCATTACTAGTGGTAATGGAGATAACGTCAAATCACAATGTATAGAGTGATCCATCATTCATCATTCATACACTATTCATCATTCATCATTAATAATATATTCATTATTATACACTATTCATCATTCATCCATT
>JAPFBL010001488.1:0-13542 GCA_026182355.1 Hermatobates lingyangjiaoensis | reverse complement strand
ACTAAATTATCATTAAGTGACTATTTAAATATAGCTCACTGTTCACATATATTTGTAGAGAATATGTGAAGTGAGAAAATACTTGTTATATATTTCATCTTATTGTGTTATTCACCTTTCAGTCATTTGAAGTATAAGTGAACTTGAATTACAAATATCGTATATGTGATTCGTAATCATATTACATATATGAAGGTGGAATTAACCATATGAGAATTAATATTTTCTAGATTTTACTGTTTTTGTTTTACATTCGTATCAACTTAAATTCGTTAATGATAAAATATAATGTTGGTGTCGAGTTTGCTAATTCAGCTCAAACCCAAGTGTAACTTAAAAACGAATTAGGTGGCTATAACTCTTGAGTGATAAATACATGCAAATTGTAATAAATGTAACAGAGGTTAGAAAATTTAATATTATTATAAACGACGTAAGACGGACTTTTATGATAACACTAGACTACCCGTGACCCGTTGGGTCATACAATACCTTCCTTCTTAATGCAATCATGTTCACATAAATGCAGATAAACTCCAAATTCATTCATTTCTAATAAAGAAGATAATGAATATATTTTTAAGACAGTTCTCTTTATTTACAATTTTTGTACAATTTGAATTTTTCAAAAAAACTTTAATGTTTTATTTCTGTTTGACCCTACCGATAGCAACATGTAATTAATTGGCCATGTTGAAAACTGTTTTACATAAATGAACTAAAACTTTCTGTAGAGTCTCTCCTTGAGACTTATGAATAGTCATGGTAAATGCTAACTGAATTGCAAATTGAATCCTTAAAAAAGGAATGTCCTCTTCAGATAAAACAATTTTCAATTTGGAATTAAAATTATTTCCCCTTGACACCGTGATGCGATAATTTTACAAAAAATGACACTTAAACCTCTCAGTTATTAGTCTTGTTTCATTATATAAGCGCGGTAGATCAACTTGTCTCATACACATTGTTTTATTGCGCTTATTCTTTGGTTAGCATCGCCCTTTTTTAGTTCAAGCTTATGTTGGGGCAATCCACACAACTCTAGTGAGTCAAGAAATTCTTTAGGGTTATGTGCGGGATCTGTTCCTACACAAACCGAGTTGTATGACAGCTATTGTTTAATTTCTCCTGGAAATTATTCAATGAACCTATGATTAATTGCACTGTGTGTCTCGTTAAATAGAACTTATATCGAATTTTCTGTGACTATTTGTGGGTTGACGAATGAAGAGTAAATGTCTTCAATAAACTAATCAACATTATGTGCACGGTTAAACATGTCTGCAGCCAGTAATAATCTCTTTATTTTCATTCTTTTAAACTCTGTATTTACCAATATTTCTAAGAAATTTAGAGTATTCCTTATCTTCTTTTTGAACTCTCTTATTGTGAGTTAAATTGAATTTAGTAAATTTGCGCCACAAGTAAGACTGATACAAGCATTGTAGATATCAGAATCAGTTTCTCTCTTGACAACTGGAAGAAGTTGTCGATTCCTGAGGGGACACAGCCAATGCAATTAGTCCTAAACTCCTTAATTTAGAGAGAATTAGTTTTATGTAGAACTTTCCCGTACCTTCCGATACATCGGGAGCCTTACTCTATCTATTTTATTGAAATAGATATATGAAAAGAAGACAATACAGGCATTATGACAAACTGTTTTTTGATTACGGACATAATTTTGTGCTGTAAATATTTTAGTTATATTAATTTGATAATTTCTAAAACGTCTGTTAGCTATAATAAATAAGACTTGTTGATATTTTAAACAATTATTTCAGTAGTAATTGTTTCTCGTAGTTTATTCATTAAATTACCTCTTTCTAAATTTATTACAATTAAATCAATATAATTTAGGTCGAAAAACTGTTATTTAATCTTTCGACGTCATTTACATCAGGTTTTGGAAGATTATTGTACAAAAGTCCCTTTGACAAAGACGGTAGCGAGCTGGACATCTAATGTCAAGGGCGTGGGATCAATTCCCCACAAAATTTATAACATTTTATTCAGTTTAGAGCGTGTGCAAATATTTAAACGTGAACATCAGAGTTTTATAAGTATATAGATTATCTTGGGAGTAGTTGTACATATAAACACGCACATGTGCATATACGACCACACGCGCTCATATACTTTTATGTATAGGATATAGACGGTTTGTGCCGTCTATGCACTGCACTGTGCCTGCACGTTGCTACGATACTGGTTAAAGACCACGACTTTTACAAGTTTGATTGAGAAGTAATCTAGAAAATGGAATGTAGTCTCTAATCAGCCTCCTCAAAACTAAGGTGCGTACTAATTAGCAAATAAGGCGGCACAACAGTAGTTGCAAAAAGCTTATAGGTGTGCGTTTATCAAGTTTTCGTTTTTACTTACTTGATCAAATTGTATGAGACATGCATATTGTTTGTACCAATGAAAGATATCATCTTACCTGTTGTCTGTATCTTTAAACTGTTAAGAATGATTGATTAATTAATTAATTAAATTAATTTAATGTTTGTTTCATTAATGAATAAAAATTGATATTTAATTTTTTGTTCAGTTTAGTTTAATAATTATTTACTTTTTATAAAAACACAGGATGCAATAGTTGATTTTGTGAAGAAGTAGATGTTTTGTAATAATTAGTAGAGGGTTGATATGCTGGCCTGGGAGTGACCGCCTTATACGAGCCGTCGTTTTGTTGTTATTTAGTATCCCTTTCTCATAGCTCTCCGCTTTTTCTGCCCCCTTATATCTCTAATCAGCAAATGAGCTGTCTTTAAAACAGGTTGCTTTAGCGTTAGGTTATGTTATCCTTGTCATAAGTCAATATAACAAATATCTAAGAAATGCCCTATTCCAAATATTTTTTGTTATTAAATACTTTTCTTCTTCTCGGAATTTGGTCAGGGTTTTATTTAATTTAATTTACTTAATTTATTTGCTGGTATACTATCATCTTAGGCAGCAAAAAATAAAATATCTAGTTAAACTTGGCTTCTTAGCATACTAACTAAGAGTAATTTATATTTTATTTACTGTTTCATTTTTCAATTTACATCGGAAGATGTAAAAAACTCGATAAATAACTATTGGTGATGTTAATAAATAGAAAAAAAAACTTATAGCAGTTTAATAAAGCTACCATAATTAACAGTTCTGGTTATAATGAATTCTGTGCTTTAATAGTTATTGTTTCTTAAATAGTTATGAATAATTCATTAACTGTGCAATCTGTTATAGTATATTATTTAATCATGTTAGGAAAAGTATTAAGTCTCCATACAAAAAAGTTTATTACAAGAAACTAAACAACGCGTTTCGAACACTTGTTGTTCTTTTTCAGGTTACATCTAGAAAAAATATATATATGCATGATCTTAAATGCATATATATTTTTTCTAGATTTAACCTGAAGAAGAACATCAAGTGTTCGAAACGCGTTGTTTTGTTTCTTGTAATAAACTTTTTTGTATGGAGACTTAATACTTTTCCTAACATGCGTTATGAATAAGTGTATACAACATACGCTGTAAAATATTTGTTGCATTTTTGATTTATTAGTATAACGATTAAATGAAATTCTGTCCTCACTTATCAAGGCATAAGTGACAAAGAATGTTAAAGGGTGTAGCAGGTGCTTGTACCATGACGACAACTCAGGAATCTGTATTCTTATATAGGAAATTTTGTGTGAATGATTCACATATCTCATTAAGCGTGAATATACTGTAATTTATTTGGTAGTAATAAATTGTTCAGAGCTTTATGCACACTTAGAGTTATCAACTAAAAGGTTATAAAAACATTGGAATACACTAATTTAAATAATTTGAAATGTAATGTGATTAAGTTTAATTGTAAATTTACAGAAGAGAACTTTGAAACAATTTGTATAAGAATGCTAAGTTGACTGGTGTGTAGGTGGGAGTAATTTATGTGAGGGAGCTATCGAGACGATGTAATATCTGCCTGGGCCACTGGGCTTCCTCAAAGCAGGGCTATTCGAATAAGGAAGCGAGCAATTGTTCCACCTCTTGTTATTTAACGTTGCCCTGCCCGCTCGTCGCTTCTCCTTCAAAAGTCCTTCTTTGCCTCAGTTAATTGTAAACAACTTTCCTTAATAATTCGGCAAAAAACCTTCTCCTTTAGAATGAAGCTTATTTAAAAACAAATTACAATAGTAAATTAAACTAATTGATTTCAACTACTCAGTTGTATTAAACAAAATTTTAAATAACAATACTTTCTATTATTGCATATGAGCTGGAAATACATTCAAGTTTAAATTGATTGTGGACACAATTCCATTTCACTATACCAGTGTCTTTCACTTCTTGATTTATAAAGTTTCAAGAAATATATTTAGTTTATAATTTATCACAGTTATATTGTTTTTTTATTATTGGTTTTATTTTGAGTATTTTATAAATGAAGATGTCTTACACTGTACACATACTTGTCATTATATCGTTGTACTATATTATAGTTATGTATAAATGTGTGAATAATTGATGTAAGAATTGTTTGTTGCGTCGTTGACTACGCCTAAGTGACAAAGAATGTTAAAGAGTGTACCAAGTGCAGGTAGCAGCCGCGACAAATATACCATTTTTAAGTTTATTCTTAGGTTTAGGTAACTCCAGGTAAGTAAAAAGTAAATTTAAGAGTTTTACCGGGTAAAAAATCAGCCTTGGATTCAAGGAAGAAGTCTTACATTCATCTCATTTTAAAGTTCAGAGTTAGATTCAAACAGCACTTTCTGAAATATTACTTCACTTTGAATTTGTATCTTATGTGTTATATCTACAAGCCTGTAAAGCCATGTCCAGGGATATTTATTCAACTACAGAATGTGGATGTTCAGCTGGAAGCATAGCTGAGTTCACATTCTTACATGCAAATCGTCTAAAATAAATGTAGTTTGTGCAGCTAGGACAGCTTACTTCGAAAAATATGAATATCCAATATGATTTGAAATTTGATCTCCTGATTTACACTCAATAGGGAAAACACCTACTTCTTATACAAATCCTGTTGTCTAAGCTTGTATCCGAGCGTCTATAGAATACTCTAAGCTCTAGTATTGCCTTACACTTAGAAGTAAGATTGTATTTACTTCTTAGTTCCATTGTCTGTTGCCAAAGAATTATTGAGTATATGACAACATTTTTACTTTTGTTTCCTTGTAATTTAACTTGATATTGAAGGGAGTTTTCTGTTTTAGTATATATATACAAAACTAAAGTTTATCGGGACTCGGTCAGTTATTCAGGTTGAAATTAAACTCTCATTTGCAACGTTCCGGTTTTTATTTAAAACCTTTTTCGTAGGCAGAAGTATACATTGACAGTGTCAAGTGTTCATTCAAACAGTTGTTGAAATCCAGAGACCATTTTCCTTTGTAAAATAATTTGTAATGTAATACTTAGTTTGTCTGTTTCAATATTTATACTTCTGCCTATGAAAAAGGTTTTAAATAAAAACCAAAACGTTGGCAATGAGAGTTTAATTTGAACCTGAAGAACTGAGTGAGTCCCGATAAACTTTAGTTTTGTTTCTATTCCACGGTCGATACTTTTATCAATATTTATATAATATATATATATATATGAATATACGAGTTCAAAATTCAAGAAGAGTAACACACAGAGTAAGGAAACACACTTACAGACTCAAATTTTCGGGTAATCCGTCTTCAGGAGAAAAGGAAAAGGGAGACCAAGCACGTTGTAAACGCAACGGCAAGCAACCAACCCGGTAACCAAATATATATATATAGTTAGGAATGTATATATATATATATATATATATATATATATATATATAGTTAGGAATGCATATATATATATGAGTTAGCTTCAGCTACTCAAAGGGACTGCTTCTGCCCGATGACGACGACTGTGGAAATATCGTGTGAGTCTTTTTTGTGTGTGTCTTTATTTGTTTTTCTCTTTCCTGTGTGAACTATATATATATATATAGTTGACTGTCGTCTTTCCGTCAATTCACTTCTCTTGAGTACGAACGCCATTATGGTCGAAATATTGAAAAGTGAGTCTTTGTTATGTTTTAGTCTATGTATCATAGTTTATTTTAAGAATATATATGAGCTAAAAACACAGAAACATCATATATAAAAGAGATCAACAATTTTACTACTTTTTTGACTGCCTCGTCATGAGTTCAATAAATATAAGCCGCTCCGAAACAAGTGACGCCTAATGTGAAGTTTCATTGAAAATACATTCAATTAGTGTACATTCTACGAGATGGTTTGTTTTGAAAGAATTATTCAGTACATGTAAATTTTTATTTTTCTTTTCTATAATTTCATTTATCCTGGACAGTTGGCTACACTTTTTTTGTTTTCCTTATTTGGGTAACATGGAATCAGAGAATTTCTTTATCACCTGTTCCCTTACATAGATTACAGACACTCTATTGTAATCTACACTGATTGAGAGCCTATTCAACAAGACTTCACTTCAGTCCTCATTCGAAAGAGTCACATGTTTCTATCTGATGACGATGCAGTCAAAATATAATAGTGAGTTTTTGTAATCTCTTTTATGTGTATTCTTTCCGTGAATTTAGTTTATTTAGTACGTGAAATCGTTTTATTTAATTGATTATATATATAATTGAAAGGAGGTCTGAAATATTTATATCATATATGGTTCTAAATCTAAATAATAGAGGTTGAACGTATAAAATATTAGATTACTTCGTTACTGAGAGATTTGGAAAAGCCAGAGTAACAGTTTGATGGTCTATTGTTTTAAAGCGGAAACCAATTAAAGTTACAGGGCAGGGTATATGAAGAGCGAATGAATAATTGAAGGGGTGTAGGGTGGGCCTTTGAGTTGGGAGGGGTATTTAATAATTGATAAAACCGGCGGACGCCCTCCCCTCTTGTCCTTACATCATGCCCCCAGATAAGACTGAGTTTTCTCACCTCGGGCACAGATTCCCTCACTCTTACTCACATGCACTGCTCCCTTGTGCGCTCTCTCTCACTCTCTCTCTCACTCTCTCCCTCACTCTCTCTCTCTCTCTCTCTCTTACACACATACTACACCACACACACACACACACGCCGTATTCAAGCACATGTCAAACTTGAATTGCCTTGTCGTAATCCTGGATTACTCTATAGCTAACATTCACGTCTTCGCTTGACTTGACATAATAAATCCTTGGAATGAATAATTAAAATGAAGAACTTTGCTCACTGTAACTTGAATCTTATTATCCGATAACTTACAACCCGGTTTCCCAAGAGTGAATAAAATCATGATTATTAACACCATGCTTTATTACCTTTATGACCAATTACCAAAATATCTCACAGCAAAGGCCTCTCCTCTTTTATTCCAGCCGATTATACTATAAGAAAATCTAAGCCACGGTGTTCCACAGAATTGAGCTCCTTTCTTCATTCACAACAGGTTTACTTGTACTTCTAACCAGATTCAGCATTCAATAGTAGTTTAGGATCGTCAGTGATTGTTCAACCTGGCACATGGACTACCGTATTCTGTTTCATGGCCTCAACTGAGGACTTTAAAATATACTCAAAATAACATTTATTAGATATATAAACATATGTGAAATTCAATGAATAACACTTTATTATAGTTCTGATTTTGTTTTCTTCGGTTTTATTTTTTTATCTGTTCCTTCAACTGACACCATGTGGGATTTCAATTACTTTTCCTTTCAATAATTCACAAGTCGCTGCATTTTGTTATGTTTTGAAAGTATCAAATTATTAATTACTTGAATTTTCTGATTGCTTCATAATATGATAATTTGTCCTCATAATATAGAAAAGAAGGTCAACTAAGCCTGGTTACTGCCTTAATTGAGCTAGATTGTGCTTTACCAACTAAGACTGCCACCAGTAGGAGAGTTCTGACTCACTGCAACAACTGGTACAGTCTACACTAAAGCCAGAAACAAGTACGTAAACAAGAAATTGAGAAAGCAGATGGCTAAGAATGTGGGTCTTTAGTACACTAAAGTTGATAACGAGATATTGTGAAATAAAGTAAATACCACACTATAACTGCTGCACAAGTCATTAATTGATAACGAGACGCATGTGATTAGTTAAATAGCCTATAACCTAAAAATAAATATCTTTTATAGGTCAACTTAGTACTATTAAGACGAGAAAGCCATACAAAAATAATTAATGATCATGTTAGCATTGAAAGAGATATACATCGTCTCAATATATTCCACGAAAACGGGATAACAAGTAAGTAGCCTGCTAATCAACGCAGTCACCTTGCATATTAGTTCACATTTACTGAAGCAAACTGTACAGCCAAAGAATTCAAATAAATCAGTATGAATACAACCATGTTATCGAGGCGACTAATCTTCAGCTACCAGAAGGTGCTCCCAAGTCACAAGTGATGTATGGAATTCTTCTGGTGGGGAAAAGTTAGTTTACATAAACAGCAAAATTATAATATAAACCAACTACGTTTATTAAAGGTATTTTGTATAAAATACTCCCTGTATATTTTTTCAATATTCAAGTCTATGAATATTGAACCTGGAATGAATTTGTGAAAGATGGACTGTTTGAGTACTCCTCTATTGCAGTTATTTAATTTGAGCATTTTTTTATTCTAATTTGAAACCTGATGATGGCCAATATGGTTGAAAGGGAGAAGGCTTTTTCTTATTGTGATCATTAAAACATATTGTAATAAATATTTTTAGCATATCTCTTGGTAGTTTAATTTTTTATTTATTGAAGCTATTGTGTCAGTCAACATAAGATATATTTAATATATTTTCTAAAAAAAATATATACAAAAATGGTATGTATTTTTTACATTTTCTGCTTTCTTCCCTTTGATTCTTCTTTAAATCTCTTTTAATCTCGATACTCTATGTCATGTATTATTAAATGTAGTAGTGGCCTCTGCACTGACGATTTTCTCTCTGATACCATCACTTGTGTTTTGCATAAAGAACTCCATTGAACCCATTGACTCCATTGGAACCCCGTTGATTTACAGGCAACATCACCATTTGGGGAGAAGAATGCAGATTCCTTTATAAAAATCTCAAGGAAGGCTTTAAGGGAATGAATGTTTCTGTATTTCACATCTTTTTAGCAGTTCGCTCTGGGTAGACTTCTTTAGATATGTAGTGGATAGTTTGGTTGATTGTGACTTGAGTAAGTACTAGACCTACTGAAGTGCTGGTTATATGGGGACTCAAATAAAGATGTCCTATATGTCATTATGCATCACCTTATATGTGACATGGAAACTTTAATCATAACAACACAGCTATCAGAGTAAATTAACTATATCTTATAAGAACTTGAAGGCCCACAACCTAATGTTGCGGAACGGTCTGAAGAGACTGGACCTTCTGTATCAGTACACTTGTAAAGCAAGGGAATGCGCATCTCAGTTTTCAACAAACGCTTGAATGACTACTATCAAACTCAGTGGGACACTAACCCTGCATCGCCGGTGCCTCAAAGAGACTTGTCCCTGATAAACATGATATACGCCTTCCTATAGAGATATTTGTTAATAATACAGTCTTTCTGCAGCAGCTTAATAGCCTACCAAACCGCAATTCTAGAAAGACTTTAAATTAAAAAAAGCCCTAACATTCCCAAGTCAACGATATGTTCATCCTACCCTCCAATAGAAACAAACGTTCAATAGAGGCACCGATTACAGTTCTCCTCTCTGATTATTGCACATAATTCAATCTCAACCCTTTATTACTAACTATTCCAACCCTTTAGTTTCATCTAACGATGACCAACAATTTAGTCAAAGTTCGTCTCGCTATTATGCCCCTTGGACAACTATTATAGCCCTTGGAGGCGGGAAAGAGGAATACTCCTCTAAGGCCAAAAGGCATCGGCAAGAAAATCGTCAATGCTCAAGGCGCTTATGTATTCAGTAATATATATTTTAGCTGATCTTAAACATCTTACTGTAGTTTGAACATTAATTTTTATTCCATATGTTCATTGCGAATCTTGCAATAATACATTTCTATAAACTCTCCTGCTGATGGCTGATATCAACAATTAAAGTGAGTTACCCCAATCATTCTGTATTTATTTTTCTCAAAGTGTCTTATTTTGTAATATAATTCATATTAAGAACAAATGAAAACAATAAACTATAAATTATTTCACAATTTTGACACTGTTTTATAAAAATAAAATGGCTGTAATTTTCATTTTAATAACGATATTTTTGATATTGATGCATTGTTCAATCACAGTAAGAATAGAAGTTTTGTAGAGTCAAAAATAATAATTTTGGGTTAAAATCCTATGATGTACCAAAAAGTTTAAAAAGTGAAACATTGCTTTGTGGTCTTAGCCAATATGACTGTTACATAACTTTTCCAGTTTAATCTTCTATCTAAAGAGACTCTAACGTGTTTTTCTCACCGCTGATAGTTGTGGTTTAACATTTTTAATAATTAGGTTTTAGACACCTACTTTTTATCTTCTTGAAAAAGTTCTAAGTACTGTTTACCCTGATTTACATCCAGACCTTTAACTTTTACCAGTTATTCATCAATTTGAAGAAAATGCATTCGGTGAAATTCATTACAATCAGGCATTCTTCTTCATATAATGACAACCTCATTTGTATTATTTGATTACAATATCGTAAAACGACAATCGTAGTTGACAACATCGTAACATTAATTATTTACAGCATCTTATAGTCCATTGACAGTTAAACACCACAATAGGGAAGATACTCGCAGCATACCTTCCGAAGGTCAGTCTTTAGTTGTGGAGATCCAATACTTACAGTAATTATTCTTGTGTTATATATTAGTTTAGCTGTTAGTAAATTTTTTTGTTTTCTTTTCTTCTTGAGATGCATTATTAATATTATTTTATTTTTAAAGCACAAGTTAATTTGTTATATTAAACAAATAAGCATTCATTATTACATTTTTTTCAAGAAGTAACAATTATATATTAATTTGTGATCTTAAACGAAACTTTAAAACATTTAGTGTTTTAAGATTTTTTCTGCTTCTCATTCAAACAATCTCAGAAAACATCGTTTTTTCAGTGCGTAATAATCAATTTTAGACATTTAAGGATACTTCTGTTTTAACTTAAAACAACAATAAGATACATCTATATCATATGTTTGTGACATGTTTAACACCTAATAATTCTTTTATGCAGGGAAATGAGAAGTCAAGTTTCGACACTCCTCTCACTGTGATGTTCAATTATTACTGTTAATAGCTTGATAAAGTTGCATGCAATCACTTTCGTTACGGTCTGAATGTCACATAATTGGCCTGTAGTCCTAATAGCCTGGTGATATGCTGTTTTATGTTGCTTCCATTTGCTAAAAAACTCTTTTATCTGTTTAACAGGATTACAGTCGAGTCAATGAGGCTCTCTATAACAGTGTTCTCTTGATCGTCCTATTCACTGCAAATAGCCTACATAAAATCCATAATTAGGTTATTTCAACTAATTCAGTTGAGATTTAAGCAACAAATTACATATTTCACCCTTTGGGGATGGCGTTTCTGCAGTACTACTGAAAAGATTATTGTACGCTTGCTCAGCGTGGTTTTAACTGTCTAGATGATCTCAGTTTAAAACATGCCGCCATAATGACTGACTTGCGCTTGGAAAAAGGATCTCTTAATGAAGAACAATGAGTTGAATAAGGAATTTACTCCAGTGAAGTGACGTATCCGTCCCACGTGCTGTGCCTTGTCTTGAGGAGCTTTTTCTTCTCAGAACTCTTATCAGTCCTTGAACGAAAATAGCTGTTCTAAGGAAGTATTAAAATTGTAATTTATAAAAATGAGCATTCACCAGTGAAGTACCATCTTTTTCCGAAAATAAGACACTGTCTTACTTTTTTTTTTAGGTACAAAAATACCTCCTAGGGTTTATTTTCGGGGGGGAGGGGGGGTGTCTTCAAGTACAATAAGAAGATTTATGTATTTATCTTTAATATATATTTATATACAGAAATTGAAATGTATTCAATTCATTTGAAGAAGTCATGACATCTTCCTCTGAAACATAATAAATTATCAAATTTTGAATTCTTTTCTGATTTTACTCCATATCCATTACTTGATGAATCATTGATACGAATCTATCAAGTCTTGTTATGTGGCTGTCGTTAAATGAATACTTCTTGTCTAAATAGCCTGCTCAAACGAACTGTTGAGGTAAATAAAGATTTTCTCGGAATATTTTGTTTCAAACAATTCCACATATGAAATATTAGAAGAAATAAAGATACTTACCAAATTCAACCACAATTTTTAAAGAATTATAATCTTTACATTATTTTAACTGGGGCTTATTATAAGGGAAGGGCTTGTATTCTAAAAAGACCCGAAAATCACACTAGAGCTTATTTTCGGGAGATGTCTTATTTTAGGAAAAAGACGGTACTTCCTGTTGTTTCCATTTATTAACTCTATGAACTTTAACTATGTGACCATCTAAATCTTCACAACGTTATAATATTGTTGGAAGAATTATTAAAATCTTCACAAACCAATGTTATATATAAACAAAGCGTTTCAAACATATAGATTCTTGTTCGCATTACATTTAGAAAACATTAAATTTATGAAAATAGTTGAGTGAATTCATAGTTGTCCAAAAGTAGTCCAACTATTACTACAAATACATCAATTATTTTTGTTCTTCAAACTACGCGTTTCAAACACTTTGGGTCCATCATCAGGTAAACTTCTACGATATAAATTAGAAATTAAAAGTAACAAAAATAAACTAAAATTATATAATAAAACTTTTAATTTTTAATTTTAATTTTGAAGTTTACCTGATGATTAACATCAAAATGAAGTTTTATTAAGAAAAGAACTTCTTTTGTGTGGAGTCTTCCTATTATCTACTTCAGTTTGAGTAAATATCACACAATTATGGTTTGCACAACTAATGTGTCAAGTTTTATTTTTCTTGTATGTGTGTATAGGTTACATTTATAATTTTAGCCTTGAGCTAAATGGCCCAAGGGCCATAACCTGCATTGTTAACTGTGCTTTGGCTACTACCTTGGCATAGTATTCGCCACGTGTCCCTAACACCCTTCTTCAAGTATTCCCCTGCTCAGTTATTTAATTCATGACAACAGTTGGTCTATAATTATTTAACTTTCCGTATCACTGTGGTACATTTTTTAATTACTTAATTAAATGTACTCTGTGACTTGTTTGTATTCTAGTGATAACCTGAAAAAGAAGACTACGTTTTTTAGATAAGGTATTCGTATAAAACATTTGTATAAGTTTTTTTTTAATGATAAGCTGTAGTTAATTTTGAAATTAGTTTTCCCAAGACAGCAAAGTACCACTTAGTAACCGACTATACAACTTTTGTACTTGCAATGCAATGATAGAAGAAGTTAACGGATATAAAAAACTAAAGAAAGGTTAAACAAAAAGAAACAAGTAACAATATAAAATACAAATTACATTTGAGTTCTTTAACACAATCTCCTCAGACGTGAAGTT
>JAPFBL010001487.1:0-13268 GCA_026182355.1 Hermatobates lingyangjiaoensis | reverse complement strand
TTCTACTCTCCTGAAGACGGCAAGACGCCGAAATAATCGAGATTCGTGAGTGTTCGTCCCTTTTTCTTGTGTTCTTCTAGCTGTAACTTTAATTATATATTATATATATATATATAATAATATATATTTATATATATATATATTAATATTGATATGTATAGTTCAGTGTCAAAAAGAAACATATAGAAATCAAAAGAACACACTTACAGTCTCTCATTTTTTATTTGAACCGTTTTCAGGAGAGATAAGAGAGGGAAACCAAGGGCACTGGTTTAGAGACGGTTGGTTTCCCTCTCTTATCTCTCCTGAAGACGATTCAAACCAAAATTAAAGACCGTAAGTGCTTTTAATTTCGATATGTTTCTTTTTTTGCAATCAACTATATTTATCCATTTCGGATCGTACTTTCAACTAAAAAGTGTATATATATATATATATGTATATATTTTTATATATATATATATGTATATATTTATATATACACAATTAAAAGGAACGGTCCAGCGGACTTTTTTAAATAAAATAAATTCAAAACGAAGGAAAGACACAGAAAGACACAGACATAACTCACATCGTTTTATTTCGACCATCGTCGTCATCAGGAGGTGTGAAGAGCGAAGAGTCCCCCAGGAAGGCAGGGCGGTTTTAATATATATATAATAATATATATATATATATATATATATATATATGCGTTTACAAAATGAATGTCCGATTTCACACTATTTAATTTGTTAGAAAATGTTTCTAATTTTCTAAAACTCTTTTTATGAATCGTTAAATGAATACTTCTTGTCTAAGTAGCTTGCTTGAAACGAACTTTACAGGTAAACAAGGAATTTCTTGTTTACCTGTAAACATATTTTGTTTTAAAGAATTCTCTGAAATACTACTACAGCTAGAGATATCTACAACATTCAACAGCAATTTTTTAAAATATTATATTTTCACATTATCTTAGGTTAGGTTAGGTTGCAGTGGCAGTTCCACAAGGGAACACAGTTAGGCCGAGCATTGGCGCTTAGTGATACCACACAATGAAGATTGATTCTACAGTGGGAGTCCTAAATTTTGCCTAACTCAAGTGTATTTAGAGTAGGGATCTTTAACGAGTACCTGACATCTTACAGGCTCGGGACCGACAGTTTAACGTCCTTCTCCGAGGGACGACGTGCTCAGATTTATTCACGTAATAAATCGAGGGCCAGGTGGGTATCGAACCCCGGTCCTATCAGATCAGAAGCGAGCACGTAACCACTGAGCTAGTCTGACCCCCTTCCATGTTATCTTAACTAGGGCCTATTTTAAGGTGAGGGCTTATAGTCTAAAACGTCCCGAAAATCATCCTAGGACTTATTTTCGGGGTTTGTTTTACTTTCTGAAAAAGACGGTACTAATGCCTTCTCTACTATTTAACTCTACTTTTCTTTTTGGGGGGATATTTTTGTTATCTTTTTCGTCAATATTCTGGAAGTGTACATCTATTGAGGCGTACTTAATTTATTTTGAAACAGGATTAAAAATGACTTTAGACTGTTCATTATGTTTTCAAAATTGACTTCATTACTGATAAGTGAATTTTCAGATCGATGTTATTCAAGGTTTGAGAAGCAAATGACTTTTAATGTTGAAGTTAAATGAGTTGCAGACGATGTTTTGAGTAGAGTGGGGGGGGGGGGGGTTGGGGTGGAAGGAGGGAGTTTGTTTTATATTAAAAGGCCTGGCTGTTGGTAAGTGATAAGGTTCTTTGGGGGCAAAGTGAAAGTCATTCTGTCAATGTTGCCTTGTAAAGGCTCTTGATTCATGCTTAATAAGTAAAGCCGGCTCTATCACTTTGCCTTTATCTGAGAACCAGCGCGATATCTTATACCACTCTTCGTAGATTAGATCAAAAGGCAATTTTAACTAACGTGAATTTAAAACAACTGGCTATGACAAAGGTCTAAGAAAAAAATGTGATAAATTACATTTACTAAGAACAAGACAGACACTGCTAGGATACCATAAAGGTCCCTCCCTCATAATAAACAGCTTCCTCAATGATTTACTACTGGTAAATATTATCCTAGAGTATATTTAACTACTGAAAATAGGCATGCACTACATTTGTCTCGGTCAGTTCTTCAAGTTCAAATTAAAATCGCATTGCCAAGGTTTCGGTTTTTATTTCAAACCTTTTCTATAGACAGATTATATATAAGTCCCAAACCACAATAAGAAAATGAGAAAAAAGACTATCTTTCAACCGTAACAAGCAGTCTTCGTCAAGTTGGGTTTTTGACTCTGACGAAGACCGCTTGTTACAGTCAAATATCAGCCGAAGTTTATATATATATATATATATACATGATCAAACCACAATGAGAAATGGGAAAACAAGACTAAGATCTTCCAACCGTAACAAGCGGTCTTCGTCAAGTTGGGTTTTTGACTCTGACGAAGACCGCTTGTTACAGTTGAAATATCTTAGTCTTGTTTTCCTATTTTTTATTGTGGTTTGATCATTCATTGTTATTTCACTTGTTTATGTGAAATCTTTATATATATATAACTGCCAAACCTGTCCCCTAATCAACTCCAGTCCTTACATTACTTCCCCTCTCAGTAACAACTCCTATCCTGTTCCTTCTGATACATCTTGCACTTCCTGTAACTGCGTTTACCGTTTGGATGTACTCGATGTGATGCTTTTTACGCTGGCTTGGCTTCAACCAAGCTGAGCCTGCGTATGAACAATCACAGGGCGTCCGTTGGTCAGCGCAGAGACCTAACCATAGCTATCCATGCTAATTCCCATGACCTCCCTTTCAATGATTGTTTCAGGGTACAAATCCTCATACAAATCCCCGAGTCTAATTCCCATGTCACCCTTAGAGCTTCCGAAGAGGCATTCATATGCCTCCTCGGGGCTCGTTCTCCTCCTGGTCTCAACCTGTACCGTTAATTATTTTTTATTTTATTATTATTATTATTATTTTATTATTATTATTTATTTATTATTATTATTTATTTTTTATTATTATTATTTCGTATTTTATATATTTTTTATCTTGTTTTCTAAATAAATATTGGAGGGATTTCTATTTTTCCTCTCCTCCGCTGGGTTGCAGCATTGCGGTGGTTCCACGAGTTACTCTGGAGGCCAGTAGCAGTTTGCTTCTCAACGCGAGTACTTCGCACTTCTTCCCGATGACGACGATGTCGAAATATCGAAGTGAGTTCTATAGTGTCTTTCTGTGTTCTTTTCTATGTGTTAAAGTGATATATATATATATATATAATATAATATATATATATCAATGATCAAACCACAATAAGAAATGGGAAAACAAGACTAAAACTTTTTCCCATTTCACTAAGACGTTTTGCCATTTCTTATTGTGGTTTGATCATTGATTGTTATTTCACGTGTTTATGTGAAAGCTTTATATATATATATATATATATATATATATTGGTATAAATTCGTATGTAGGCTTCTCATAAACAAATATTGCTGAAATTCGCAGCAACTTCTGCTAATGCAATGATGTGAGACCTGAATATGGCCGAAAGTTGGAATTATTTAATTTTTTACGTTGGGACTTGCTTGGATGTCGTGGAAACTCGAGCCAGAAGATAGATTGTGCAAACTACACGTAAAATAGGACTGTTAACACCTTTTTGTTAATTTAGGTTAGGTTGTAGCAAGAAACCCATGACAGAAATCGTGTAGATGAAAGATTTCAATAGTCCTTAAATGTCTTTCTTGGTCCTATAGGGAATTACGTACTAGTTAAATGTCCTTATTCTAAATACACTTGAGTTTAGGCAAAGTTTGGATCCCCAAGTAGAATTAACCAGAAATATGGGTCACCCATTACTAAAATGGATGCCAATTTAAATGAGCCACAATTTCAGCCCCTATGACAGCACTATAAGATGAAAGACTTTTAAATGTGAATTTTGGAAAAGCAAACAAAATTTTTTTTTCTTGTAGTGTATCAAACATAAATTTCAGATACTTTGGGACTCGCTAAAAATCAATTTTTTTATATCATGAATTGTTAAATACAATTGACACTAAAGAATAAACTATTTAATTGTTTTCTCTGAATTCTCGTTTATATGCATGAATTAAAAAAAAAAAAAACTGTGTAAACTGATTCTACGAGTATGATCCAGTAATGTGCCTCTCTCATTACTAAAAGTGAGCAAATAAAAATGAGCTGAACTCCCCGCCATTAGATCAACACTACAACAAAAATCAAGAGATCTAAACTCAAATTTACTATAAGTATTTGCCTAGGTTAGGTTAGGTTAGGTTGCAGTGGTAGTCCCACAAACGAACACACTTAGGCCGAGCATTGGCCCTTTGTGATATCACACAATGAAGATTGATTCTACAGTGGGAGTCCTACATTTTGCCTAACTCAAGTGTATTTTGAGTAGGGATCTTTAACGAGTGTCTGACATCGTACAGGCTCGGGACCGACAGTTTAACGTGCTCAGATTTATTCACCTCCCGTGTGAATAAATCAAGGGCTAGGTGGGGATCGAACCCCGGTCCTATCAGTTCAGAGGCGAGCACGTAACCACTGAGCTAGCCTGACCCCCTAAGTATTTGCCTAACGCAAATATATTTAGAGTAGGGATCTTTAACAAGCAGTGACTTCGTACAGGCTTTAATGCACATGACGAGGCTTAAAATCTTCTTTGAAGAACAATATGCTTGGAAAATCAATTTAGAATCAACAGTAAATGTGGTGCCAAATAACTAATGAGCCACAATTTCTCCCGTTTGAACAGCCCTGAATGTCACACTTTCACGTAAAGTGTTCACTGTTTTTTTTTCTATTACATACAAATTTTAATAATATGAACATTAGATTATAATAGAACAAAAATCAGTTCACAGTTGGAAGTTATATTTGAATAATAACAAAGTTCATTTTTCTTTTTATAGAAATTTTCAGATTTTTGTTCAGTCGTTTTATTGATAATGAATCATCATTACCAATGAACATTCATTACTAAAATTCATTGGTAATGAATCATCAGCCGAGATATCTTGTTAATGAGAATATTCTAAGAAAAGAAAAAAAAGCCTGGACTCTGGGAAATTCTTCTTTTCTAAAAGAAGGATTATTACAGTGGATAAATTGAAACCTTCAGCATCTTTAAATGGTTTTCAGGCCTGCATAATGAAGCACGAAGAAACAAAAACTTTTAATTTGATGCCTTTCTTTAAAACTCAATTAATTTAAGCCTAAACTAAATTAAATTTTCACAAATCTAAACATTAAATAATCCAAATTTTTAAGCAATTCGAACTACATAGATATATATATTTCTAATTAGATGCCATTTTCGACCATTTAATATTCAAGTTATATATATATATATAGTTCAATGTACATAAAGAAACATAGAGAAATTAAAAACACACACTTACAGTCTCTATTTTTTGGTTGAACCGTCTTCAGGAGAGATAAAGGAGGGAAACCAAGCGCACTGGTACAGAGACGGTTGGAGACCAATAATGTTGCCACATACACGCCCGGTCACAGAGAATAAGGCAGACAAGAATCAATTTAAATTAAAATAGGAAGATGGATAATAAAAGTAAACACAAAAACAAATAAAATAATAAAAAATAAAAACTGAGGAATGAACAGAAGAAATGATAGATAAATAAATAAAAATTAAACATTATGGACTAAGCTTTAATAAAAAATAGAGAATAAAACTTAAAATAAATGAAATAAATGAAAAATATATAAGATGAAAACATAAAAACTAGATGCAGAGACAAGAAACTAATACAATGAAGCATTATCTCTTAAGATTAAGGCCAAGTGCATTGCGCGCACTGAGCAACTTGGGGAAAACAAGACTAATAAGATCTTTCAACCGTAACAAGCGGTTTTCGTCAGAGTCAAAAACCCAACTGATGGTTAAAATTAAACTCTCATTGCCAATGTTTTGGTTTTATTTAAAACCTTTCTCATAAGCACTAAATATCTACATAAATATTACCATCGTATATATAGTGTTACACAACACTATAAAGAAAAGATGCAAGCTAGAATACAACGCGAGATTAATCAGAGGACCTTTAAAGCAACCTGTTCCACCGAAAGGTTTCATAAATTATCAATAGATAGGAAGGACTTGAACAAGTACTGGGTACTTGAACAAGTACTGGGTACTTGAACAAGTACTGGGTACTTGTGAAATATTGAAGTCATTGTGAGGTTGTGGGGATTGGAGACTGCTGCGTTTACCAACATAAAGCCTGTGGTTATTCATCTGATTATCTAGCATCGTGGATGCTAAACCAACGTAAAATCATCCCATTGGGTGCATTTCAATTGGTCAATACAGTCAGTGGAGATACAGCATGGACTGTGAATAGTGTAAGAATAGGTTAACGCAGAGGTTTTCAAACTTTTTTCGATGCGGAACCCTTTTTGGTTCCAGTAACGTTCCCGAGAATCCCAGATTCAAATATTTCATACAATCATAAAATATATATATATATATATATTCATATGCCTTTTTAAATAGTATGTATGTATAAAAACAATTAAAAAATTAATATTACTGCAATGCGTATTTCTCGAATAAAAATTCAAAACTAAAAGATTTTAATTTTCATATTTTCCACAAGTTCATAACACATAAAACAGAATTACTTGCAATTTTAACACAGTTTTTTTATAATTATTTTTGGCTTTGTAGTCTAGAGTTTGATTCTCAAGTTAGCCTCAGCATTAAGTCTACTTCGGTATTTGGTTTCTATGGCAGTTTGAAAGGAAAATCCAGTTTCACATAAGTAGGCAGTGGGAAATGGCAGCAATGTGTGAAGTGCTACTTTTGCAATAGCAGGAAATTCGCGAATCCAAGAACTGACTAGTGATTCATCCTAAATGTGAATAAAATTCTGACCACTTCTTGTTATGGGTACATGTAGATATAAACATTATTCTGTTTCATGATTCACGAGAAATAAAAAAAAAATCCATACCCACAAAAAAAAATATTTAGGAATATATTTTCACTAAATGTTTTTCACGGAACCCCAGACAGTCTGTTTTTATTTTTTAATTTTTTTTTTATTGTTATTATTTTTATTTTTATTATTTGAGGGTGACTATACCACTGCGTCTTTAAAAAAATTTATTGTACTTCCCCTCTTTTGTACTAAAGTACAGAATTTAGCTTCAACCCCAGCAGTTAGCTTCAACGCCTTCAAGAAGCTCAGCACTTTTGCTGGTTCCAGCGATAAAAGTTTTTCTATGGTTTGTTGAGTGTCCCAATGCACCTGTATCTCTGCAGCAAAGTTGCCTTACAAGTTATCAGCTGGTGCAATGGTGTTTCTTCCTCTTTGGAGAATCTGCACAAACCATCATTGATAATGTCCATTCAGGCTCCCTATGTTTCGGGAGAAAGTACTTCCTTTCTCTATCTTCAGGATGGTCTTCTTTGGGTCCTCAGGTGCACTTGTGGGAAGTTTCCACTAGTTAGCGCTTTTGGACCCTCTGTGCTTCCGGAGGATGGTCTCCAGTCTTCCTTCTCCTTACAGGGGAATATCTCTGAAGCTCTAACGGTGGTATTTTGTCCGCTCAGGCAGAGCACCGCATACCGGAGTAAGGCTATTTACTCAAGGGGGTCGCCTGGTGCCCTTGAGGCTCCGTTCATAATACAGAAACCCCTGTATCATCCATCCTTCGGCACGAATTGCATAACACCTTAGATTGGGGCTGGGATAAAAGGAGGGGATTTGGGGATTAGGAAGGATGGGAAACGAAGGCGGTCAGGCCCAGTCCCTAATCACCTTTTTCTCCTCTTTCGTTTGTCCCTGCATATAGCAGGTTAACAGGGTAGCCTCGTAAAGACCGAAAGTCGGAGTTGGGTTTTAGAGGCTATTAGAGGCGCTTAATCACTCCATTACTACCCCCAGACTATCCGTTAAGGAACCCTTGGGTTCCGTGGAACCCACTTAAGTAACCTCTGGATTAAAGGATATTGTGTATAGGGAAGGTAAGAATTTAAGTTAAAAGGAGACTTGAATGACGAATCAAAATTATTGATAAGGCAGGTGAGACATCTCCGACGTCCACAACGTTGAAGACCACTGCATTTCTGAGGGTTTGGAATAAGGTTACCAGATCAGTGAGAGTACTGGTTGAAAACTGAATCAGTAGAAGAGGAAGAAGAAATGATAGAGTAAAGTTCTTTAAAACATTTACTTAGGAAATAGTTTCTTAGGAGAGGTACAGTTGTATTGGGGTTTGTATCATCCCCCACGCAGGGATGATCCCAGTTATTGATCCGGAGTACCCATACACTCCATTACCCATAACATTTTTTATTTCAATTTAACTTCAACATCATACCTCTGCTCCAATGGGCACCTGATCAGTAAACATACCTCAGCCTGCAAGCTTCAGCAAAATTCAATTTACTCCGTCAGTCCTTCCAGTTGATTTCTACAAAGGAATTAAAATCGATTGAAGGCATTCAAGTGTTGATTTTTTTTCACTTCCTGAACAAGTTGGTAATAGATTTCAGTTTTTTAATAAAATAAGTTTAATAATTTTTTCTCTTTTTTTTCTATTTTCTAATTTATTCACTTGACTTGGTTTTATTTACTGTCAATCACAACTGGATTTAATAATATTTTTTTATACTTTCAGAAACAAATAAGTAGAATCATGTTTACTCTTCTCAGTTGAAAAATTTATGTTATATAATTAAATTGATTCTAGGTGGAAGGCTACCCAGTGGCAACATGCTCACTCGCCTCTGGACTAGTAGATCTTGGGTTCAATACCCACTGTGGCCCTTGATTTATTCACGCCTCGGGAGGTGAATAAATATAGACATCTCGTCCCTGGAAGAGGACGTTAAACCATAGGTCCTAAGCGTGTACCATATAAAGCACTCATTAATGATCCCTACTCTAAATACATTTGAGTTAGGAAAAATTTAGGACTTCCATTGTAAAATGTTTCAGCAATTCCAATTTTATGTGTTACAATTTATTTTAAATATATATATATATATGTTTTGTTGAACGACCTTTGTACTGTGGCATGAATCAATTTCATAGTCCATCTTTCAAGTTTTCTCAACTTTGATTTAAATCTTTCTGGTACTAAATACACTAGTTCTCCAAATTATTTATTCTTTATAACTGACATGTTTCGGTCTCCTTGACCATCTTCAGAGTTAATCATATTTATAAAAACTTATTCCTACTAATCACCACTATATTACACTATAAATTTCTTAAATTAACACAATAATCTTCAAAAACATCAAGAAATAATTCTATCGCCAAAATAAACATTTGCTTGAAGTACTTTTAGCCACCTGTCATAATCAGGTGTACCACTTAACTTCATAAAATCTTTTGGGGCTCCTGCTGACAGATGCATTGTGAGTCTTCTTGAAATTGTTGTTGTTGTTGAACCAATGTATTTTGATTTTAGGATCTCGCAGTTTCCTATTAAACAATTATATTGATAAATTACATTGGTTCTCTGAAGTTGTGGTTTTAAGTGCAGATTGTTAAGTGCAGTACAAAGGTCGTTCAACAAAACATGTATAAAAGAAGGATTGCTCCCCAAATTTACAAATATATATATATATATATATATATATATATATATATATATATATATATATATATATATATAATTAAAAGAAACGGTCCAGCGGACTTTTTTAAATAAAATAAATTCAAAACGAAAGAAACACACAGAAAGACACAGACATAACTCACATCGATATTTCGACCATCGTCGTCATCAGGAGATGTGAAGAGCGAAGAGTCTCGCAGGAAGGAAGGCAGGGCGGTGGTGAGTTATGTCTGTGTCTTTCTGTGTGTTTCTTTCGTTTTGAATTTATTTTATATATATATATATATATATATATATATATAATATATATATACAGATTTCACATAAACACGTGAAATAACAATAAATGATCAAACCACAATATGAAATGGGAAAACAAGACTAAGATCATTCAAACGAAACAAGCGGTCTTCGTCAGAGTCAAAAACCCAACGATATTTTGACATTCGTCGTAGTCGGGCAGAAATATTCCCTTTGAGTAACTGAAGCCTATACTCAAACGGACTACTTCTGCCCGACGACGACGAATGGTCGAAATATTGTGGTGAGTCTTTTGTATGTGTTTTTTCTTTTTTTCTCGTTGCTTTGTGAACTACTAATCCTGTTGTACCGTTTAATGTTTTGGTTATATATATATATCATTAAATAACTTGTGGGATTTGACTCTGACGAAAACCGCTTGTTACAGTTTAAATGTTAGCATTTTTTCTCATTTCTTCTTTAAATTTGAAGATTAGCTGTCATATCATATATATGTGGAGTTCAGTCGTATCTTCAATGTTATCACTAAGTGCTTGCCATGTTATGAAGCGATCCATAGTACGCAAGCTATTACCTGACTACAGATATATACGGAAGCAACATGTTGCTATACATGCCACAAAACTGATCCATTTCAAAGAAAACAGATGTTTTGCTTGCCTAGATTAAATTTACATGAACTTTACTTAAAGGCAAGCCAGCCTCTATCTCAAAGACCGGATCAAACCGTTTTTCATTTCTTTCATATTAATATTTAATATCCTTTTTTTCTTTTAGGAAAAGAAACTGAATTCTTTAGTAAGTCAAACTGCAAGAGAGAAATAGCTTTGATAATCCTTTAAGAGTACAAGGATAGCCGGTGGGGTGGGTGGGAGGAGGACCTTCATGGATAGGATAGGAGTAAGGTTAAAGGAAGAAGGGGAGGGGGGGGGGGAGAATTTCAAATTCAACTCACGAAAAAGGCATTGAAAAAGGAATAACTAACGCAGTTATTCTTTCTTTCCAACTGAATTGTCTAGAAATAACTTAGATAACTCGATTCAAATTCTAATTGACAATGAAAGATTGTCTTCGGAAGGAAGAGGGAGAGAGAGGGAGAAGACGGCGTGATGGGTGGGGCTGGGAGGTGAAAAAAAGTTAGAACAGATGAAATGACTTTCGTTATTGCATTTTTGAAGAGTTTTTAATCAAATTTCTAAAAGGATTTTATCAGAGTTATTCAATAATAGTTCATTTTTCTTTTTTTTTTCATTTTTACGTAAAGATAGCAAAGTAACAGTGTTTAACACGATTTGTATTCATGACTAGTATTATCGCTTCTTTTTAATTCATTTAATGTCTCCATGACGAGATATATTTACCAAAAGAAATACTTCAACAGTTCCTATCGATAACAGTTCCAAATCAACTAAGTTTTCAAAAGCATGCATATTACAGAATATCTAAAAAATTATTTAGTGTAACAAGTGACTATATATTTGACTGATATCGCACAGCAAAATTAAAAGTACTAGTCTTCAATTTAACAATCAAATATATATATAATTCTACTATCTTCTTTCGACTACAAAAAATAACAGCAACCAGCAGACGTTATTAGAGGGCTGGTCTATACAAACAAAATATAGCGAAACATTGGCATAAGTGAAGTGTTTGTTTGTGTAGACTAACCTTCAATAACCTCTGCTGGTTGCTGTTATATATATATATATATATATACGAGTTCGAGATTAACAAAGAGCAACACACAAAGTAGGGAAACACACTTACAGACTCAAATTTTCGGGTAATCCGTCTTCAGGAGAAAAGAGAATGGGAGACCAAGCACGTTGTAGACGCAACGGCAAGTAACCCTTGGGTTACTATGGGTTACCCAATGGTATGGGTTACCCTTGGGTTACTACATATATAAGTGTGTTTCCCTACTTTGTGTGTTGCTCTTTGTTAATCTCGAACTCGTATTGTGTCCAGTTTGGATCGTATTTCGTTTTATCAGTGATATATATATATATATATATATATGTTGTCATACTTTGGGAGCAGACCTTCTTTTAAACAAATATCATTAAATAACTTGCCTACTTTAAGTCTTGTATGTTTCTTACATACCTTCTCGAGTTTTCTCATGTAAATCCTCTATCTTTCTGGTACCATATAAATCAACTCACCGAATGATTTGTTTTTATTTTCCGTATTTACATTGGGGTCGACGTTTCGGTCTTCACTGACCATTATCAAGGAATTCTTTTTACAATATTTTTATAATTCTTAATAAAATGCTTATTTACACTAACAATCACTTAATTCACTTTATGTAAAGATAATAATAAAATATACCTTTATAATTTACAATCCACATTAATAAACCCAAAAATAAACTTGTATTAACAGGTTTCTTTCTAAATACCCTACATGCATTTTACACATCATTACTTAAATCACTATATAGTTATTATGTCTTTTTCACGTATATAACTTTACAATTCTGGAAAAACCATTGGCCTGATTATTAAGGTTCGGCTTCTTCTCCTTTGTACTTAACCATAATTTTTCCTTATAATGGTCAGTGTAGGCCGAAACGTCGGCCCCAATGTAAATACGGAAAATAAAAAAAAATCATTCGGTGAGTTGATTTATATGGTACCAGAAAGATGGAGGAATTACATCAAAAAACACGAGAATGTATGCAAGAAACATACAATACTTAAAGTAGGCAAGTTATTTAATGATATATATATATATATATATATATAAACTAGAATTTAAAAAAGAACACATAGAAAGGAAACCACTGAACTCACTACTATATTTCGATGTCCTCGTCTTCAGGAAAAGAAGTGAATCGCTCCAAAGGCTGATAACGACTGACTTGGCGTTCGAACTGAAGCACTCAAACAGTGTAGCCAATAATCAGTGGTTTCCTTTCTATGTGTTCTTTTTTAAATTCTAGTTTATTCAGTTCGAAGAATCGTTTCTCTAATTGTTATATATATATATATATAACCAAAACATTAAACGGTACAACAGGATTAGTAGTTGACAAAGGAACGAGAAAAAAATAAAAAACACACACAAAAGACTCACCACGACATTTCGACCATTCGTCGTCGTCGGGCTATTCAATCTGCTCAGCTGCAGGTAAGGTCAGTGTCCTTTGTAGCCCTGGTACAAAGAACCTGTGGAATATATAAGCCGTTGCAGCTTGTGGTTGGGCAGAAGGCCACACTAGTTGCGGCGATGGTTCAGATAAGACAATATAATATAAGACTATTATACCCCAGAAATGTCCATCATACTCTCTAGATAAATGGTTATGACGAAGTTGTCTACCTGAATATTGAGCCTCATAGACAACTTTGTCATAACCAAATATCTGAT